>CANXYC010243355.1:0-17886 GCA_948193065.1 Aleurites moluccanus | reverse complement strand
CCAGTTTTCACAGAATTTCGCTGAAGACTCAAATTCTCAATTTCTTTAACACTTAGCATTTTCTCACGCAAATTTCAATAACTTAATCAATATTTCTCCCAAAATGTCCATACTCATTTTCTATCATTATCATAAGTAATTAACAAGTAAATATTTATACTTATTCCAAAATTTATTTGATTAAGCCAATAAAAAATAAATTTATACCCAAAATATACACGAAAATTGTTTAGGAAAAATGATGGGTGTTACAACTCATTATGTGATTATTTATTATTTTTCAGGAAAGAGAAAATAAAAGTTGTTCCCAAGTCACTTTCTCCTCCGTACTTGGGACACTGAGGACTCTAGTGTAATTAGTGTTTATGGAGTCATATGTATAAACTTTTAGAGCTCTATGGGGGTACAAATTGGGGTATAGATAGTTATGTTTATCTTATGTTTGTGTGGTATCTAACAAGTGTATGTATATATTATATGATAATTGGTATATGAGATATCACTGGAAATTTAATTAGTGACATAATGCACTATGAGATATATGTTATAATTGGTAATGAAAATGGTAATAGTAATGATATGGTTAAATGTGAATAAGCTAGTGAGACATGGTATAAAAGAAAATATAGAAGTGCTATGTGTGTCTTTTGATATTATGGAGTTGAGGATATAAGGATTATGATATATTGTGAGTATTTTCTATGCAGGTTGAAAACTTTGGGAAATTATTGAAATATTGAGATGGGTACTTTTCATGTTAGGAATTACTATAAAAATACAAATGAGACTCTGTCAAAATTTCTGCAAGATTATTAATTATTAAAAGAATTTAAACGTTAATGAATGGTTTTAAGTTTGAATGGTTGATGATTGACAAGCTTAAGGGTTTTACGAGTTTCTAGTGACTTTAGGTTTTCCTGTGCCCTAGGACCATCGCATTTCAAATTTTTGGGACGTGACATAAACTTTCCTAAACACCAAATATTCAGCACTTACCATACCAACCTAGACCACTAAACCCTGACCTTATTCCTAAACCTAACTCATTCACTTTAAACCACTTACTCCACTAGTTCAATTACCTGCCATTACACCTAAACCGCTTAATCAGTTTCCTGCAATTAAACAATCACCAAGACTTTGCTATAAGTGTTGGAACAGGTTCTTTCCTGGTCACCACTGTAAACCTAAACAATTGGCAGCCCTATACATAAAGGAAGAGGAGGGGGAAAAGTCAATTGGAGGCTGTAGGTTAATCTGAGGAGATATGCCAAAAAGAGATGACCCTCTCTATATATACTTTAAAAGGAAGTAGTGGAGGGGAAATAATTAGGATGATAGGAATCACAAGAAGATATGGTCATTTTGATAGATACATGAAGCACCAACAGTTTCCTCAACAGAAAGATTGCAGAGAAATTGAAGTTGGTCACAGTCAATATCAGTCCACTACTTATAAGAGTGGCAGATGGAAGAAAATCAATTTGCAACCATCACTATCCTCAGTTTCAGTGGAAAATAGAAGGGCAGACCTTTAGGTTTGATGTAAGAGTGTTGGAGTTGGGAGGTTTTGACATGATTTTAGGTGTTGATTGGCTAAAAACCTTTAATCCAGTCCTATTTGATTTTGAACAATCCACTATTTCTTTTCAATTATAAGGCCAAACATAACCTGAAGGAAGGAGAGGGGGGTGGGTGGGGTGGGGGGGCGGGGGGAGGAGATGTGGATTGTTGTTGTTCAAACCATAACCTTGAAGGGGGCACCTAAAGCTAGTCTTTTAAAAGGAGTTGTTAGCATTCTGAAAAAGAAATGAAGGGATTTTCAAACACCCATGTTATGTGTTTTGAGTATTTCTTAAGATAATACCAAGCATCCACCTCACTCATATCCTAGTGACCTCCAACAACTCCTAAATAACTACAACCCTATTTTCTCAAAACCTACACAACTTTCACCATTCAGAATACACAATCACTCAATCATTCTACACTCCAATGTTCAGCCAGTAAACATTAGACCTTATAGGTATCCATATTACCAAAAAGATGAGATTGAAAAATTAGTTAATGAAATGCTAACTGTTTCTATCGTTCAACCTAGTTGCATCCCCTATTCATCCCTTGTTTATTAGTTAAGAAAAAAGATGGGACTTGGAGGTTTTGTGTGGATTACAAGAAACTTAATGAGCAAACTGTTAAAAAAAAAATTTCTATCCCAATCATTGATGACTTGTTAAATGAGTTACACCTAGCACAAATTTTTTCTAAGATAGATCTTAGGGCAGGTTATCATCAAATTATGATGCAACCTCAAGATATACCTAAAACAGATTCTCATTCACTTTAATTTATGATCACTTTCATCAATTTCAGTAACTACTTCTTTCTATATGATACAATATATTAAACATATATATATATAACTAAAATACGAAAATCATAACGGATAATGCTGATAGCTACACTAACAGATGACTTTAAATGACGAGATAGAAACCTATGCTCTATGATACACTTATTAGTTTATTTATGCCTATGACACATATTCTAAACCTTTAGCTTTGATACCACCTCTGTCACTTCCCACTTTTGGGACATAACGGTCCTAGGGTACGGATAGATCTAAGGTCATCGGAAACCTGTAGAACCCACTAATAATCCAATTATTAATCTTTCTTACTTTAACTCATTCATAAACTTTCAAATTTCATTTATTACTAATTAATCTTACAGAAATTCCAAAAGAGTTTCCTTTGTAATTTTTAATGCTATTCTCGACCCAAAACTGGGTCTTTCAAAAATTACACAGCTTGCACAGAAAATATTTTACACTCCCAATAATTTGCCATCCTTATACCCTCAACTTCATAATTTAGTAAACATTTATGGCACTTATAAATCTCTTTCAAAGTATGTGAATTTTATTTTAGCTTTTCCAGTATTATTGTCTTTATCACTTCACTACTATTATTATCAATCATCAAGTATTACACATTATAGTCATTTACTACTAAGCTTTAATAGCAAATCACTTTACATTTTGAAGTCATTTAAATGTCAGTTACTTCACTGTTCATACATCATTATAGTACTTAATTACCGAATTATACATAGTACCATGGAGCTCTAAGAGTTGACAATTGTGACCTTCAGTGAATAAAATTTTACCTCGATGTACTTGACATCCCAAGTTGGAGAAGAAATTGACTTGGAACCAACCTTCTTTATCTCATTCCAGTAAAAATTATAAACCACTATATGGTGAGTATAAAAATGCTCAGTGAGCATGTATACATTATTAAACATAAGATATAACTATATGATAATAAAGGATATCAATGGGGGTGAGGTATCAATGAATACAATGAATGAATATTAGTATATCAATTTTGCATGTCAAAGGTTAATTAATTGCACACCAAATGCCTTTTGGAATTTGAAATAGGTAACAATGATAACAATGATAAACAATGATAGATAAAGAAATGGTTATCAATGGTAAGCAACAAGAAATAAGGTTTAGAAGCAATAAACAGGTAAACTATACTCATATCATGTAGATAAGACAGATAACGGGCCATGAATATGTATAATCTCATATCATGTACCTAAGGCTGATAAGGCCCTATGGCTAGGACAATTAACCCTTCCCAGCTAGGGTACCATGTAAAGTCAATGTATACATTGCCGACGGTATTTACCCGCTAGCTCATCAGTAAGGAAGCTCTGTCAAATCCATATGTAAATAGGCCAATGGATTTCAATAACAATATCAAGTATTCATTAAAAATATTACAATACAATGGCATTTAATCGGTATACATGGGCTTACTTAACAGTCAATGTCAATACATTTTGATGAACATGTAACGGTTTCCTTATTTGGTATAAAGGTAGCAACTTATCAATAAATTTCACGGTACAGGATTAAGCATTTGGTGTGCTTACTTTTGAGATTATTTGGGTACATGATCAATCAAGTATAATTTCATGATTCGGGTTTTCGATATGAACAAATTCAATAGGTATTGCAAATTTCAATAACAATCAATGGATATAGAACATTTTAATCTTAAAGAAAATAAAAAAATCATTAATAGCAATAACAAAATGATATTCAATCAAGAAGGAAGTATGTTATTTGATTCAACAAGTCAAAATCATGGTTATGCATAATGACGTATATATTACTCACCTCACTAGCAATTCCTATTGCACTTTACTTATTCTTTTCGTTTCCAATTCCATTTCCTTGGTTCATTGCTCAAATGCTCATGGTACTCATCATTGTCTTTTATTCATTCTTGACTCTATATATTCAATTAATTTCCATTTAGATACTATTTAACACAAAATTACATTACTTATACTTATATTAAAGAAATTTTTAAGAATTCCTAAATTACTAAGGTTTTTATGTGCAAAATACTTTACTGGCAACCTTTGTTCCATTACCCATATCTTTTTCTACACTTATAAAATTGGTTCAATTCTTCTTCCTACTTAAACTAGACATATCAAGATCTAACATATTCAAAATTCACCTTATTCCCATTACTACACAATTTATAGTGTTAATTTATACTTAGACTTATAACCAGCCATACTGCCATGCATTCTGCCTGCAATCTAATTCTAGCAGTCTGTACTGTTTATCTACATCTCAATCTATTCTTAACTAATTACTATAATTATTTTTCCTATTGAAAATAGACATATAATATTATAACATATCCAAATTTCAGAATATTTGGATCACTGTATAATTATTAATGAATTTTCAAATTTAAACTACTGTCCTGAAATCTCTATCTAAATAGACACTGTTCCCATGTCCATATTTATTTACTTGTTCATCCAATTACAAAACCATTTTACATTCATTTAGATAACATGTAAATTAATATCTTTTATGTTTAACATTTTCTCTAATTCAGACTCTAAGGTCCTCATATTAATAAAACTCAGTAGCCTATATTTAATTTATCAGTCAATTCTGGCAGTTAACACTTATGACTTAATATCTCATAAATCATAAATCCAATTGAAAAACCCTTTTACATGACAATATATAAGAATATAAAACTTTTTATGTTGAACACTTCTTTTAATTCTGTCTCTATCATTCTTTACAATAAAGACACAGTAGCATTTTTCAATAACCCTAATTCTGAATTAGTCTCTGTTTTTACTTAATAAATCTTTCCTCACTTCGAATTTTACAAATTCATTTAACTGAAATATAAATAACATATTTATCTACAACTTTAATGTTTTGACCAACCTCAAATTCATGCATTAAAAATTCAGAATTCTATCTATAAATTATTGCCTTAACACAGATTTATAATCCCCTTTAAACCCTAGTCCATTCTTTATCCTTTTAGCTCAATTAGCTCAAATATTTACCAAATCAAAAAATAGAACTCTTAAATTAAATTAAAAACTAAAGTTTAGGAAATTTACCTTAAACTTGAACCATTGAATTCCTTCTTCTTTTGGTCCACCGAATTGCTTGAATAGCAAATTTTCATTATTTATCTCCATTAATCTTCTTCCTTCTTCAATTTTCTATCTACTTTTGGTTGGTTTCTTTGGAAGGGTGGAAAACATTTTTGGTTTTTTTCTCTACCTATGGTTCGGCCTAGCACTTCTTTTCCATAGCCATTCTCTTCATCTTTTTATATACACCAAAATCCTTATGAAATATTTGATAAAACAAGAATAGATAATTCTAGATTTTTGCTTATTTGTCACCTTTTTCATATAATTTGATAAATTAAATAATTATTTCCTATCAAAAAGTCTTTTTCATTATCCATGTCCAACCACCTAGCTTCCTTTCTAAAATTTTGGTGTAAATGGATGGGTCCCACAACTTTGTTTAATTGCACTTTGGCCCAAAATTTTTTTTATTTGCATTTTGACCCAAAACTTCCTGTAATTTATTCTGTTTAGATTCAACCTCAAGTATGAAGAGCGAAATACCTTATTTTGGGCTGTTCTATCATTTAAAAATACTTTAGGTCCGAGTCTATATCCTAGACTGCCCATTTCTAAAAATGCCCCTACTATTGCCTTTAATTACAGTTCTTGCCAATCTTTAAAATTTCAGTATTTCCAAAGGCTTTTTTGTTCTTTCTTTTCACCATAATTTCACATAAAATTAATTTACTTAATTCCTCCAAGTCTGGGTCAGAAATTCTTAAATTAGCCGGACTGTTATTTTCCCAGGCAATGTAATTAACATTGGCATTTTTAGGAACAATATCATAAAAATAATCCGGTTGAGAGTAAAAAATTCTTTAATATTACTCTCTACCATTCTCTGTATATTTCAGTAATTAATTGAGCATATTCGTACTTAAATTTATACTTTATCAGTTATTATAATTCATTATATCCATCTATAGTCTACTGTTCTATCTCATTATCTATTATTCTGTTTGCTGGGATATTACAAACACATAATTGGATCCACATTTCAACATATAACATCTCAACTATGAAAATTAGAGTTAGGGTTTTAGGGTGTTAAGGGTTAGAGGTTTCCCTATGAGATAAGGATTTGGGGGTTTGCTGGGAATTTGATTCTAAGGATTGGAGTATAGAATCAAAAGATTGGGATATTTCTGAGACAGAGAGTCTTGGAGGGAAATGAAGTGAGTGATGAAGGCTGTGAATAATTGAGTGTAGGAGGATAGAATAGTCTTTCAGGTGTTAAGGTCTTCAATGAATTTTTGGATTCTGTCTGTGTTAATCGCTAATTCAATCGCCATTGATGGATCTGAAAAGAAAAACTCTAAAATCCTAGTTTGGAGGTATGATATAATATACAGTAGAAATATAAATATTATATTTTTAATTGAATTTATGATGGGATTTTATTAGTCTGGTGTATTTATGGCCACTTCTTGTTGCTAAAATGGAGATAAAATAGAAAAGAAACTATGCAAAAGGATGAAGAAGAAAAAGAAGAAGAAGATGGTGAGGCTATGTTTGGTCTAATTTTTATTTTTAAAATTTTTAATATATATGGGACCCACTGTTCAAATGTGACGTGTTAAGCTGATTGAGATAGAGGTGACAACAACGTGGCAGCTGACTAATCCTCCGATGATGACATGGTAAGCCACGTCAGTAAAACGGTCTCAGAATCCTGCCAGTACTTATTAATGAAAAAATTTCTAAAATTTGATAACACATTTGAAAGAATTTTTCGTTTAGTGAGCAAAGTATAAAAAACACCAAAGTTTGATGATCACCAAAGTTTAGATTTGATAACTCAACCATTGATCATACGTGGCAACACAATCAGCCTCCGATGATAATGTGTCATGTCACGTCAGCAAAATGAACTTTGATTTCGGCTTGTAACCTACCAGTGAAAAAAATTTTAAACTTTAGTGATATATTTGAAGAATTTTTCCATTTAGTAATCAAAATGTAAAAAATTACCAAAGTTTGGTGAATTTAGGAGTTATTTACCCAAATATTTTTAAATTTCTTTAAATATATATGAATTTTCTAACAATTGCATTAAAAACACTAATTAAAAAGAAGTTATTTCATATAAAGCTTGATAATAAAATGGTTATTTCAAAAAAAAAATAATTAAATTAATTTAAAAATAGAAAATTCTTACTTAAATTTAGTGAGTTGAATGAGGAAAAATGAAAATTTGATAGAGTTTTATTTAGTTATACTCACTATTATATTAAGTTATAGGTCAAAATCTCCCTTACACTTATTTAAATTAATTTCTAAATTAAATTGTTTAACTTTGTATGAAATATTATCTCTTGACTGGTAGCTTTAGACATTTGCTAAAAAATCGTAAAATAAATAATAAAAAAAACTTTAGCTTCATATACTCTGTACACTATATACAATGGATGTATTATATATAAGTGGTAAAAAAAATATAAATGTCCTTGTATAAAATTGTCACATTCCACTTTTGAAATGTGACGGTTCTAGGGCATAGAGAAGGCATAAGGCCACCTACACCCGTAGAACCCCCTACCTATTAATTTACAGAAAAACTGCCAAAGTTTCCCTTATACTTTTCATACTATTTCCGACCCAAAACCAGGTCTTTTAATAAATACAGCCTACAGAAAAATTGCACTCTCAATAAACCTTCTTATACCCTCAACTCCAATAAACCAAAAATGCATATAAACACTTCCATAATTATTTACATAACCTTAACTAGATTCATTATAATTTAGATTCAATATTTACATTTCAAAATATTCATTGATTAAGTGTTTAAAAATTTATATGGCAAAATCTAAGCCAAAATCATGGAGCTGAATTCTAAAATTGCTACAATGTCCAAAATATCCCAAACTGTACATAGATAATGTAGGTGTAATATCTGTCATTTTTGTAGTATTTTATTAAATTGTATGTTTGAAGAATTTATTAATTCAATATAAGAATGTTTGAGAAATTCTAGAATTTCTGGTTGTAGGAAATTGTGAGGTTGATTGCATGTTCTTAGAAAAATAATTTGGTAAAGTGTAAAACATGAAAGTTGTGAGTTTATGTATTAACTGAAATTTTATAAAATAGTTTGGCATAATTCTGTGTGTGTGGTGAGTTATGTCCCTTTGAGAAGGACTGGTCTGGTTGAGTGTTCTGCAGAAAGTATGTGTCTGTTTGAAATTACTGGGAATGACTGAGATAGATTTAGCCAAAGGTGTAAACATAAAAAATGTTCTTTTATGTGTTGTGATATTGGTTGTAAAATTTCAGGATTTTTAGATAAGTATATCTCAGTGGATAGTGGATTTTCTCAGGTCTGTTTGGTTGGATTTTGGGGCAGTAAGTCTGGGTGACTTTTAGAGAGTCACCATGGTCTGTGTGTTGGTCTTAGTGATTTAAATTTTGAATATGTTATGCCCCTACATATTTATTTTAAGTGGCAAAAAGAATTAGTAAGTTTAGATATTTGTAGCTCATTTGCGAGTTGGTTAAGTGTAAGTTGTCCACGAAAGGTTTCAACTGAGCAAAGTCTTGATATAGCGAGCCAGCAAAATGCAAAGTGGCATTTTGCGAGCTGGCAATGCGAAGTGGCGAAGTGGCGAGGTGAGATTTCCGAAGTGGCAATTGGCGAAGAAGCATATGTGAGGTAGCATGTGCGAAGAGGATTTGGCGAAGAGGAAAGGCAAAGAGGATTTGGCGAAGAGGATTTGGCGAAGAGGAAAGGCAAAGAGGAAAGGCGAAGAGGTTGGCGAAGAAGATAAGGTGAGGTGGCATTATGCAAAGAGGCATTATGCGAAGAGGGAATGTGCGAAGTGGCAGTTCGTGAAGAAGCGAAGAAGGAAGAGGCGAAGAGGCGAAGAAGCATTGCCGAGGTGGCATATGCGAGGAAGAATTTGCGAAGAAAGTTTGGCGAGGAAACATATGCTCGGTGACATATGCGAGTTGGATTAGTGAAGTGGCATTATCAGATCAGTTTGGCGAGCTGGGAAGTGCGAGCTGGGAAATGTGAGGCGGATTGGCGAGCTGGCAAGTGTGTTTTCTGGGGCAGTGGTCTATTTAACCCCAGCAACCCAGGAGCATTTTCACGATTTTTCCTACCTTCTTTCTTCGTTCAATTCAGTCTTTTCTCAGATTAGTCTAATTTTATTTTCTAAGGCATTAATACTCAAATTAATACATTAGGACTCTAGATTAGCATATTTTAAGGCAGATATTGCTAGATTTAAGCAAGATATTTCAGTGGAGCAGTTTTTGGAGAAATAAGGTAAATTTCTTCAAATTTCATTTTTCTTTAGATTTGTTTAATCTGACATTTAGAATAATTTATTATGGGTGTAAGGAATTTATTGCAAACATTTTAAAGTTATACATTGTATTTAATATTGGAGGAATCAGGATTTATGGACTGTCATGAATAGTAACATGAACAGTAAATCCGAATTAAATGTAGATTTTTCTTTAAGAGATAATTAAATTAATGTTAGAAATTAAGAATATAACCTCTAAAATGATTAAATATTTAGAGATCATATGTAGTATTATTGACTTAGAGAAAACCCTAATTTTAAATATTTGGGGAAATTTTCTTAGGAAGAGAAAATCAAAGTAATTGAGGAGCTTGGAGTTGAGCAAATTACTGAAAGGAATTCAAGGATCAATCTGTATTGAGGTAAGTATGAACATTGCATTTGTTATTCCTTATGATATGACCAAATGTTCTAAAGGTGAACCCATGTGATTCTTGCATACTTGATTATATATTATCGAATTACTTATTTAATAGTTTCTGGTATTCTTAAAATGAAATTCACCATTTGCTCTTGAGATTTCCATATGTATATACATTGTAAGTGACTTGGTCAATTTTCTTGGATCAAGTTCACATGATTTCTACTTGTTTCTTACTTGTTAAATTGATTGAAACTATGATATATGTTGATGGTCTTGTGACCAATATGTTCTTGTGATATGAAACTATATGACCCGATGGATAGAACGCTCTTCCCAATGAGAGTAAATTCATTGGTCCATCGTGCACTTTGGGAACCCAACTGGTAGGATTTTTTTTTTACTAGTGTTCCACTTAGAGGGGACCACGAGCTCTAGGCGTATGCCTGGCCAAGCATGCGTTTGCGATAAGGTAGCAAGGACTACTGATGCGCTCTGTTATGATAGGTAGCATGGCTATCGATTCATTCTGTAGTTCTACCATGATATTTGATAGTACTATTCGATTGTGAGCACTCCTGTTTCTTTATAAGTCTAACCACATTCTTATTCTTACCATGTTCTTGAAATGAATGTTTCTTTTGGATTTTATATATATATATATATATATATATTTATTTATTTATATAAGTATGTATATGTATTTCTGTCTTACTGCATGTTCATATCTTACTGAGTTGAAAGCTCACTCATCTTCTGTGGATTTCAGGTGATAGTGTAGCTCGTGAGGGAACTAGTAAAGAATATCAAGCTTCTTGACTTATTCATTCCAAGAAGCTTTCATTGTAATTCTTTTGATATATGATTATGTATATTCATTAAATGGTATTATGACACAATATGTAATGAGAGTATTCTTTAAAACTCCGTAGTTAGTCACTTGAGGATGATAATATTTTGATGTATGAATTGTTACCTTTGGGTACTCTTATTCTTTAGTGGTGTGAGATGCATCTTTTGATCAGTAAGGAACAAGAGAAAAGCTATGAAATGATAATGATAAAGATATGATTGATGTTTAATTAAATTTATAGAAATTGTCATTGTATGATATTATATGATGTTTATAATTGATATAATTGTGTATGAGATTCAGGATATATGAGTTCTATGAGTTTATGGTGACTTTAAACCTATCCTTATCCTAGAATTGTCGCACCACTGGAGTTGGGGTGTGATAGGACCCTTGCTCATCGCCTTGTTTGGCTTCTTTTTTCTATTCTCCTCTATTGCCAAGGATTTTTCTTTTTGCCCATCTTATTTACATATCGGGTGTGCTTTTGTATATGGAAACAGTGTCATTTGATGTCATTCCTATTATTAAGCACAAATCTGCTCTCGGGTATGTTTATCGAAGTCCTCAGCTTTATTAGAGGCTCTGAGCCGAAATGGATGCTGATAATTCTTCTACTGATGCGGTCAATTTTCTTTCCTTTTTAGTATAATTGTGGGCACTTCTTTGAATTTTCTTTGCAGATTGGTAATATAGGTTTGATCTTGTTTAGCTGTCAATTTTGAGGGTTTTATTTTTGGGGATAATTTGGAGATTGTGATCATTTAGGTGTTGCAGAGACGATGACTTTAGTATTTGGTATTAATTAAATATATTTCAATATGAACCAAGTGTCCAGATTAGAGGGAAATCAAATAAAAATTTTAGTATGATTGAGAGTGAGTGAAAATTAAATTAAAAATGAAGGGTATTATATATTTTTTATATAGATTTAACTGTTTTTTAAATAAAATGAAATTTTTTAAATATAATTTTAGAAGTATATAATTTTTTTTTTAAGTATAATTGACAGTAACAAAGAGATTTCAACATAATTAACGTTTATTTTATTCACAAAATCAAAAGCGCCTCAAATAAAACTAAATAAATAGGCTCCCACCAATCAAATCTCACCTAAAAATTTTTCATCATCACTTTTCACTGCCATCACTCCTAATCACTGACCAGAGATTAGTGAGAGAATCGACTTTTTCACCGGATATTTTTCTTTTTCCGTTCGCTGGAGGAAAATAATAAGATATTAAATGGTGATCCTCAACACTTCGATTGCTGCTTGGATCCGTCACTTTCTCGCTTGCATAGGGTAAGTCCTACAATTTCGCTTTCGGTTTGATTTTTGGAAACCTATAAATTTTGCATTTTGAAATGTTGGATTTTTTTTTTATTTTATTATTATTATCTTAAATTTGTGTTCGTTGACTTAATAGTAGAAGTTTTTTTTTCTATTTTTGGAGCGCAGTTGTGATTGAAAATGGATAAAGATTTAATCTTTTGGATTTTTACTATTTATAGAAGTTTTGTTTAGTGAAGATTTGGGAAAAGTTATTTGATTCTTTGGTTTATTGAATTAATTTTACCAACAAAATTAAGATTGGGATCTGAAGGCACTCACTTCTTAGCTACAAACTAAAGTAAAATCACTTAGAATTACCATATAAAATCACTTAGAATTACCATATTGTTTATTTCAAAGATTGAAACTATGTTACCAAAACCAGAAATGAGAAGATAAATTATTGAAACTATGTGGGTGTTTGAGGCTACAAAACCCATTAATTGAGGTGAAAACACTACAGCGGATTAGGTTTTTTACTCTAAATCACTAATTTTAGTGTTTGGCAATAAAAACATATAATGGATTTTGGTTTCAATTGAGTTTTTTTATAAGCACAGGAATCCAGCTTATTTCAAAAAACATTTTTTAATAATAATTTTTTTAAAATAATAATTGTTTATTTCAAAATAGTACTTTTTTCCATAATCACTTTCAAACTATATAAAGTGGCCGTTTGGCATAGCTTATAGAAGGAAAAAAATAGTTTTTTTGGGTGAAAAACTGATTTTAGCTCAGTTTATAGTGTTTGGTAAATATCAAAATTAATAAAAATAATTATCTGGATAGCTAAAATTCAACTTTTTGGATAAGTTAGAAATTAAAGTTTTTCAAGATAACTGAATTTTAGATTAAACGCGTAACTGATTTTAAAAAATTAATGGATAAAAATATCCTTCACTTTTGTTAACAATCACAAATCTATCTATTATTAGTTTATAAGCAGTTTTTATATTGTATTTTACCAAACACAAATATACAGTTAATTGGTTTTGGAAGTATCACTTTTAGGAATAGAACTTTTCCCCATATAAAAAGTTATTTTCATAAGTTTTGCCAAACTAGGTCAAAGTATTAACCGCTATTTATGAAATTCATTTTCCAAGTATTCCTTTTTTGGTAAATTTGGCTCCTACGGGACAGCTCTGAAATCCATTCATGAATCACTAAACCAAAGGCTAAGTGGTATTTTCCAAGAAAAAGTTGATCAGGGGGCACTTCTTCTTCTTCTTTTTTTTAATATACATGGAGTTTATCCATCCTCTTTCTTAACTCCTTCCTTATTTTGTATGCTGGATTCTTTTCATGCTTACTTGAGACATACCAAATGAATTATAATTCAGAACAAAGGGTGAATACTTGTCTATTTTTGTAAATCTTATTGTATCTTTTGTTCTATTCTCTAGATCTAATCCTTGGTCTATATTTCGGGTTTGGAAATTAAATAAACTCAACTAAGCCAAATTAGTATTTCTTTCTCGTAACTTTATGCATTGGCTACTTCAATCCTTTTTTGTGCTTTTCATTCTCTGTTACTAATAACTTCCTCCATTAGCTCCTTGGCCAAAGATGGAATTAAAAATGTGAATATGAATATTTTATATGTTATTTATGCTCCACTTGTCCACAACGAGTAGATCATTTTTGCACGCTTCAAGCAATTAATGTGTGTGAATTTGGATTTGAACATGTATTCTTATCTCCAGTGAACATAATATTTGGTGCAGGGGAGTAAAGGAACATGCTATTGATATTTCCAGTATTAAATCTTCTTCTACATGCAGAACAACTTTATTTTGTTGCTGTTTTTTTATTGTATTTGTATATATAGTTTAACCTGGTTTGCAACAGAGCAGTCGTTGTTTCGGATGCTGTACTAAACCTGCACCAATTATTGCGGTGGATGAGCCATCAAAAGGATTAAGAATACAAGGGAGAGCAGTGAAGAAACCTAGCATATCCGATGGTTTTTGGAGTACCAGTACATGTGATTTGGAGAACAGTGCTGTTCAATCTCAAAGAAGTGTCTCATCAATCAGTATATCTAATGTGAATCTTGGTACTGGCACCGGTAGCATGAGCAGCAATTCCGACTTTGTCAATCATGGTAAGTTTTCTACTTATTTCATTCTTCATTTTCTGATTAATTGTGATGAAAACATTGCCGATTTTGTGCTGCTATGCGATGCATTGATGTTTGTGTTTTGGTGAATGAAGTCATGTTAAATAACTTAAGGGTCCATTTGGAATTTTGGACAGGTGTGTATTTGAAGTGATTGAATATTTGGATATATGTTTCAACTTTTAAGTGTAAAACCATGAAAAATTAACATCATACCAAATTCAGAATATTCAATAATTTTAAATGATTATATGTCCAAATGAACCCTAAATGAATTTAAGGGTGGTTATCCCTAGCTGTGTTGGTTGATGTAGTTGCAGTGTTAATAACAACTGTAGTTGTGATCATTGTTGATATCATCTGACGTGCATATTTTATTACTTGCAGGTCTTCTTCTCTGGCAGCAGACCAGGCTTCAGTGGACTGGAAGTAACAATTCCACAAATTGAACCCGCAGCTGGGAATGCGGATTAAGGTATGTTTCTTTCTTTAGAAGTTCATTCAGTTTGTTATTTTAGTGCTCTTACCTGATATAAGTCAGGCCTGTTAACCAACTTTCTTCAGGAGCCTGTTCTTTTTGGCTTCTGGCACAATCGTCTATCATGTTAATACAGTTTTGGGAATGTAATGAGTAATGTATTGCCAATTCTAACAATGAATTTTAAATGCTTTCAGAGTTGAAGAAATGAGGAGAAATAATCTTTTTGTTGAATTCAGTAAAGAACTCGTGGACTGTGTTCATCCATCTTTTTCGTGTAATTTCTTATGTGGACTCTGTATCTTTGCAGTTGGAATGCAACCTATGAAGGTTTACTTGCAACCAGAAATCCTTTTCCTCGGCCCATTTCTCTCTCTGTAAGTCTGACTTGTATGCATTTCATTGTAGCAACATATTTCAACCCCTGTTGATTGAATTTTAACTGGCAGGAAATGATTGATTCTCTGGTGGATGTATGGGAACTAGAGGGATTGTATGATTGAAGAACTGAATTGCAAAACGAATTTCAGCTTTTCGTTCAATATCCCTCATCTCTCTGTAAGTTTGACTTGTAAAAGTAATCTGTAAATAGAAATGGGGAAAAAATATTTAAGAAAAAAAAAAAAAGTAAAGAAAAGACCAAGTAAATGTTTTTATTCAACTTAATATGTCAATCCACCTTTTTTTTTTTTTTGTATGAATATGCATACATACAAGTCAACTAAGCCATTCGAGGCTCTAGCTTATTAGGAATGCTGACCATGACTGCCTTGAGAAATGGATGATAAAAGAGCAAAATGGTGATAGATGGCATCTCTATTTCTGCATCTGTTTTCTGGGTTTATAGCTAATAGCTTGTAGTGAAGCTAACTAATCTAGCTTTTGTGGTAGTTTTTTTCTCAAATAATAAATATTTTAATTTTTTTTTTTGATATATTTCAATTTAATTATTTCATTTTCTAATTTAGATTATATTTAATCTTAATATTATAATAATATTTTTATTAAAAAAATTATTAGAAATAGAGATAATAATTAAAAAATATAAAATATAAAAGAACAATGAATATGGATAGAGGTTAAAATACGAATTAAAAATATTAATATAGATAAAAAAAATTATTTTTAATATATTTTAAAATTAAAATATTTGTTATACGATAGATGAAAGGGTAATTGTCATCTTGAAATAAAATAAATAAATAAAAAAAAAAAAAAAGATGAATTCATCAAAAATAAAATCACCAAATCCTAAATTTTCAATCATAAGACAAAGTTCTTTGTCAGTATTATCTCATCCCTTCACTATCATACAAACATTCGTTATCATCGTAATTACGCCAACACTGCCACATAAAATTAGGAAAAAGGAAAGAAATGTATTTTAATGAAATGGAATGACGTCGTTTCCGTTTTATTTGATTTACTAAAAGCCTAGTTCCATACAATGAATATTAACTCTTCCACACTAAAAACAAAATTAAATGTTTCCAATTTGAAGATGAAAACCTTGCACAAAGAATTAAGAATAAAAAGTACACACCGAGTCTGCCCTTCCAAAATATTCAACTTCAACTAATCCATTTGACTAAACAATCTAGAAAGACGAAGAAGTGTTCGGACTTGGATGGATCTAGATCATTTTAGAAAAGAAAAAAAAATCTATTAACATATATAAAAAATTTACTTCATTATTCTAAAATTAATTTTTTACACAATCTTGACTAATTTATGATTAATTTCTTGTAAATTTTTATATTTATAGTTTCGGTTAATCCATGATCATCTCTTGTTTATTTTTTTATATTTAATTTTTTTTTTTATCATTCTAAATTTAATTTTTTACATAGTTTTGATTCATTCATTATTAATTTTTAAAAAATTTTTTATATAAAAATTTTAATTTTTAACTTATCAGAATTAATTTTCTAGTTTGGTGGCTGAAAATCTGCTGGCCACCTTTTTATATCCAATCTTCTAACCATTTATGTGGAAATGAAGATACATGTGTCTTAATTACAAAGTATAAACCGAGTTGATTAGTTGATTAGTAAATTTGTGATTTGTAATTAACTCTGAAATGTAAAACTCGAATTTAATAGACTTTTAACATTCAAAAAGAAAAATCCCTTCAAATGTTGACTGAAAAACTCGAAATCAAAGTGTTAAGAGGTATGCAAATTGTAAACCCCAAATTAAAGGAAATATTTGTTACGTCTAATATCATAATAACACATTAACAAAATTCATACATATAATATTAAAATGACATTCAGAATTTAATGGGAATTTTTATTACACTTTGTCAATCACACATCATCTTACTGAATTCTGTAATTTTCCATTTCTTTATTTTCTAAAACTCCATTTTTTAAATGGAAAATTAAAAAGTTAAAAACATGTTCATTTACCCTAATTCCAATTTTCCATCTCTAAATTTTCTTTATAAATATTTTACTAAATTTTTTTATTAAGTAGAGAATATTATATTCAAAATAATAAATATTTAAATATGATCACATAAATAGTTTAACAATTTAACCATTTAAGTAAATTTTATAATATAATAAAAATTTATATCTTTGAATTAAAATAAAATGTGAAAGATAACATATATTTATATTGATTGTAGCTTATCATTAAAAAAATTAATCTAATATCTTAATTTTGAAAATTACACAGTATATAATTGGATGACAGCCTAGGTGGACTTGGGCTACTCCAACCGGAAAAAAAGTCTCATTAATTTATATAAAAAATTTTATTTAATCTACTCAAATTTAATTTTTTATATAAAATTTTATTTTCCATCCATCCGAACCCAACTTTTTACATAAAAAAATTTTATTCATTCATTCATTCAAATTCAACTTTTTATATAATTATTTTTTAACCGGTTCAAAATTAATATTCTAACATCGTGCGCGTATATATATATA
>CANXYC010243351.1:0-18091 GCA_948193065.1 Aleurites moluccanus | reverse complement strand
TTGCACCAAATCTCTTTCTAAGCCCAAATAATCTAACTAGAGGTTGAGGGAAGAATTATTTGTGAAGGAAATTGTGATAGATCAAAGGATTTTAGGAAGCTAAGAAGAAATTTTGTCTATGGTGAGGAGCTCAAAAATTTCGGCCATGAAAGACAAATTTGAAGAAGATGATGACTTCTTATCATATTTATCTCTATAGGTAACAAATGTCCCAATAGGAAAATTAGGAAAAAGCAAATAGGAAAAGAAATAAAGAAAAAGAATAAAAGAAAGGAAAATCATTTTGAAATATATAAATAATTATATATATATATATATATATAATTATTTAGCCACTTTTGTTGACTTTTAGTCTAATCCTTGATTAATTATAAATTAATCAATTAATTAACTCTTAAGTATTTTCAATTTATTTTGCTATAATTTTTAATACTCTAGTATTTTCAACTATGTTCATATTGTCCATTCTAATCGATTTAATTCTCATTTAAATTCTATAATTCACTCTAATGTCTATTTTCCATTGTCCTTAATAAATTTTCAGTTACTGCTCCCAAGAGAATTTAAAAAAAAATTCCTACCCGATTTAGGTTTTCCACTATAATCATTCGGGTTATTACATTCTATCCCCCTACAAATAAATTCATCCTCAAATTTAAAAATAGTCTTACCTCATGAAGAAAACAGATGAGGATACTTCCGTTGCATAAGAAATTTGCTTTCCCAAGTGGACTCTTCAGTACTTTGATTTCTCCATAGCACTTTCACCATCGGAATTTCTTTATTCCTCAACTTCCGCACTTGTCTATCTACAATCTGAATAGGAATTTCCCCATATGACAAGTCTTTATCTACTTCAATTTCTTGCACTGGAAGAACATGTGACGGATCCGGTACATACTTTCTCAACATAGAAATATGGAAGACAGGATGTACGTGGCTTAAACTCGGAGGAAGAGCTAAGCGATAGGACACATTGCCAACTCTATCCAATACTTCAAATGGTCCTAAATACCTAGGTGAAAATTTACCCTTCTTCCTAAATCTCATTACTCCTTTCATCGGAGAAATTTTAAGGAATACATGTTCACCTATAAAAAACTGTACATCCTTTCTCTTTGGATTTGCGTAGTTTTTCTTACGACTGAAAGTAATTTTTATTCTTTCTCTGATCACTGATACTTTCTCCATAGTCTCTGGCCCTTTAATTGCCTTTTCACCTAGTTTTATCCAACACACTGGTGATCGACACTTCCAGCCATACAATGTCTCATATGGAGACATACCAATTGTGAAATAATAACTATTATTATACGCAAATTCACCCCCCTCTTGATTGCCAAAGGAACTTTCATAATTGATAAAAGTTGTAGTTGCAAGATGTGGGATTTGTTAGGTATCCCATGTAAACATGTTGTGTTAACTATATATAAGAATACAGAGCCACCAGAGTCTTATGTGCACAAGTACTACTCCAAGGAGACCTACTTACAAGCTTATATCAATATAATTAATCTAGTTCCAAGTAAGGAAGAGTAGGAAAATATAGTTTATTGTAATATCTACCCCAAAAAAGTTAGAAAACCTGCTATAAGACCAAGGAAAAAGAGATTGAGGGTAGTTGATAAAGCAAGAAATCCTTATAGAGTATCTAGAGCAAGAAAAAATTTTTGAGATACGACAATTATGGACAAGAAGGCCATAATGTGAGGGAATGCAAAGCTAGTGTTACAGGAGATATGAGATTATAAATACAGAGAAAATAATTTGGAAATCCAACATCTTCAACAATGGTAGCTTAACTTTTACCCCATATACATTATCTATAAATGAATGCATTAATTAATTTTGTGTTGATGTAGTCTGAAGGAGTGAAAAGAAAAAGAGAAAGACCTAAAAAAGTTAATGTGACTGTTAGCCAACTAGAGAATAAGGCACAAAATCAAGTATGTGTATATATATGTATAATTTAGTTTTTATGTATCTTTATATTGTTAGCTACATAGGACTAAAATAATTTTATATGCAGGAATTTGTACCATTGAGGGTACCAGAATGCGTTCATCCTAACCACCTCCAAGGAAAGACAATTTGAGAACTAAGGGATAAAATAGAATGGAACATGGTACATAACCTACAATAGGCTCAAAATAAATTGTAATGTGGTTTTCAAATCCTTTTAATTTCCTATTATCTAATAAACAAAAACAAATTGTAATGACATGTTATTCTTATTTGCATATGAAAATAATATAAAAAAAGACTACAAGGTTGAGTTCATCACAGCCTGATAGTAGGCAACCAAGTAAATCTGCAAATGAGACTACCAAAATGCATTCATCCCAATTGTCACGACCCGATCCTATTGGGCACGTGACCGACATTAAGAAATAGGAAAGCATAAGTCTTATAAAACCCGTAGTAAGCCTGTCAAACATAAACTCAAAAATTTAACATCATTACTTAGCTACTCAAGACTGATATCATGCTCTTAATATCATCAACTAAAAATTTCTGATTAACGGAGTAACGATAGAATTACGACCATAATTCTTAGCACTAAATATAATAATGAGCTCTAGTGATTTAAATATAATGAAATGAATTAATTACATAATAAACTAAAATAATTCCACTGTCTAAGGTATAGAAGGCAGAAATACTCAACTTAAAAACTTAATCTCTGTGAGCTCAACCCGAAACCTAAAAAACATATTTGAACAGGGGTAAGCGTTCGACTCAATGAGCTAATATATATTAATTTAACATGCAGGTCATTTATTAATCTATATGAAGTGTTACATTGTATATAATCATCCATAAATATATATAACATTCATGATGAAAAATGTCTGTGGAATCCAACCACATATGTGTTTTCGTTTATTGTAAATGAGAAACCGACCCCTTCCCTTGACTCTCTTAAATTCTAATTATGCAGCCACAGTGAGATCAATTCAAACTAGGCATCCTTATACTCTCTTATCCATATTCAGGGGCCACAGTGAGACCATTCTCTAACCAGGCAATCCCTGTAATAATATCATCATCATATCATATCATGTTATATCGTTATTGTTTTCTATGTTAGTACAGCTAGATTCCACATTATCCTATTTTCCATCGCAACCATATACATACATATCATCAATATCATATACTGTGGCATAAACATACATTATGCTTTTAAATCTAATGAAATAGTGATAGTTTATATACATATATATTCTCATTTATTCAGTGCTTTCATGTCATGCATATATACATAGTTAAATTAAAATATATCAACTCACAAATATGACGACCATCAAATTGGCTGGCTCCCTCGGAGAGTCTTTTGACTGACAACAATGGAAGATATTTGAAGTACTAGAATTAAATATGGGAATTATTAAAATTACATTTAAATATTGACTTAGAAATAAAAGAAAAAAATTCATAAATTTGCCGAAATTTCAGTAGAGTTTCCCCTAAAATAGGATATAACCTCCTGAAATAAAAAGATAACATTTCTAATAAATATTTCAAAAATTTACATCCAACACCATCAATTCAATTGACCCATTCTGAATCTCCAACTTATCAATCCAAAATTATGATCAATTTACTCATCGCAAATATCAAATCCAATTCACTAAATAATTATTTATAAAAGTCTATTATTCTAACTCAATTTCAACATTTAATTCATCATTGCTGATACACTAGAAATAATAATTATAGCGAGTAATCAATTTACCGATACTTAATTAAAATAATATTTCTTAAATAATTATTTACTAAATCCTCAATAAATAACCACATTAAAATTAATATTTATATCTAAGTGCCTTAAAATATTTAAAATAATATCATTATCAAAATATTTTTGTCTCAATAATGTATTTATCAAACTTCAATAATTATCTTAATTTAATTTTTTTATAGACTTAATTTAATTACCTAATTCATTAAATTATTCCACAATAATTTAACTTTCAGTATCTAAATTTTACAAATATTGTCCACATAATTTTTATAAAAATTTTAAATCAATATAATAAATTTATCTTAATTTTTACATTCAATAAAAACACAGTTACTGATAATTTACTGCCCGAAAATTCTACAACCAAATATCAAACTCAATATTTTTCCATAAATGCCATCTAAATAATTTTTTTTAATAACTCTAAATAATCTAAAATAATTCATCCTAATTTATTCTCTCAAAATAAATACATTTTTCAAATTTTAATTGTCTAAATTCTCCAATACCAACATAAATATACAACCATTTTCATAAATTTGTCTCCAAATAATTAATAAATAATTTTAGAATAAATTTAAACCTACTTACTCAAAAATTGTTGAAAATCTACGCATGTCCAAATTTTTCAGTCTCGGCTTTGATCTCCGATTAGGGCAAAATTAGTGTTATTGGAAATCTTATGAAGAGAGGAGTTCAATAAAATTAAGGTCATCGGAATTAGCAGTCGGAATTGGCCGAAATCCGCCATAAAATGTTAGGTAGTTCTATTTTTCGATTTCCTTTTTGATGAATTTTAGGTGGCAAATTGGATATCAAAAGAAACCTGGGATTAAGACAAAACTATAGAAATAAGAATCACTCAATTTGGAGTTCAAATGAGAGAGTTATGGCTAATTGAATTTTTTAACCAATATGATCATGGAATTTATTTTGAATGGAAATAACTCCTTACGTAGTAACCGGAATTGAGCAAAATTAGTGCCTATAAACTCTCCTCATGGCAGGCTATACAGTGGTACGGGGGATGTCAACCACCTCTCTCCGATTTGACCGGAATTAGCACCTGAAGTAATCATTTCCTCTTCTTTTCCTTCTTCTTATTCTTCAATATGTTGACAGTCTCTGATTAGTCATATTATTTAATTTTTTTTTAAAATTTATAGAAATTTCATTTTAAATCCAAAAATTATAAATAAATATTTAATAAATTTCTTATAAAAGGTACTTCATTTTAACATATTAAAAATTGAAAAATAATATTTTTCTAATTTAATAAAAATTATTTAAATATAAATTTAATTTCCAAAAATTCTTAAAATAACAATAATAATAATTACAAAATTTTATTTAACTAAATAACTGAGTATAAAAAATTAAATTATTAAATAATACATAATAATATGACATTAATTAAAATTATAATTAATTTTTGAAAAATATTTTTCCCTTTTACTTTTAAATATTTATTTCCTTAAAATATAATAAATCTCAAAAATATTTTTATATTCATAACTTTAATTAAATATTAATAAAATAATTATTATATATAAATAAAATATCATTTTTAAAAATATTTCAAAAATATGAGTATTACACCAACCATCTCAAAGGCAAGAAAATTTGAGACCTAAAAGAATGCAACTTGTTAACGCAACCTGCAGCAGGAAGAGGAGCAACTAATACATCCCATACATTTGGCCATACAAGAAGATTCCTTTAGATGCTATAACAAACACACTTGCAACTAGCTTCAGAAATTTCAAGAGAGCATCTGAACTTGCATCTTTTATGGATTCAAGAGAGGATCATAGAGTAACAACTAATAGATATTATCAGTCAATAAAGATACCTGCCCCAAGACATGAATGATATGTTACCATATTATGCTTACTACTGAAATTTGTTGGTTTTGTGTTAGATATGGATGATTATTCACAAATTTTTGTTAGACATATTTTTTTTGTTTTGAAGATGTAATTGTCATATGATAATATTATATTAAGGGCATTTTGTAGGTAAAAAAAAAAAAATGAAACCTGATCAAGTGTATTTTGTTCATCCATATCACATATGTATTTGATTTTTTTATATCTAATTATGATATAATAATATTTAATTAATGGTATTTTATTGGTATATATGACATATGGATTTTTTTTTAACTATGGTTTTAATGAATTGTAAATTCAAATTAAATCTCCATCTTCTGGAAATGTTGATTTCATGAAAATGTAGAAGATTATACAATATCAGAACTTGTCAATTATCAATTAATTCATCACAGGCAAACACAAAACTAAAAGCGCAGATAATATGTTGTTGTACAATTACATTTCACCTTCCATACAAATTATGGCAAGTACAAATTGTCATTCCCCTTTGGCTTTCTCACTGCTAACAAAAAAAAAAAAAAAAATGAAAATCAATCCAAATATTACCAGCATTACCGAACAATTGCAAGTCTTCCTATGTTTTCCCCTATAAGCATCCACCAACTTCTCTTTCGAAATAAATTGCAATTGCAACTGTCTCACATCTGCTTGTGAACTTCCTAATTCAGCCTCTAATTGATTTATTTTCTGATTCAACTTGCAATTTTCCATTTCCAGTTCAACTTCATTTGCTCTACACACGACAGTTTCATCCTCACACTATGTTACCTTTGAACGCAAAGGGATAGAATCTCACTACCTTTATCACATGTTCTCATATCAATCCATTGAAAGAACTTACAATTTATATCTTAATGATAATGCCCACAGCCTTTGAATCTTCTTCCAATTGTTTCTTTTTTCCATAGAGTTCTCGCTGGTGCCATTAACCCGCATTCGCATATGGGATCGCTATATAACCGAATCCAATTACTTGTGAGGAATTTAGAGTGAGAGGAACTGGAGGATTGTAAAGGAGATTCCATTGCTACATCAACACTTGTATAATTAAAGATGAAAAATTCTTAGTTTTATGTTAGGGATTTGACGATTGATGATTTGTGTTAGGGATTTAAAGGCAACTGCTTTTTAATGGTTTTCTAATCCATAAAACATAATATTTTTTAATTTTTTATTCTCAATTAACACGTACTGTCTAATAGGCAACACGTGGATTTCATCTTAAATATTTTTTTAAAAAATAATTTTAACTCAACAAAATCAATGGCGTTAGCCATTTTGTCGCTTAACTGTCTAATGGTATCAACCACAGGGATCAAAATATCACAAAAAAAACATCAATCCCCAAATTTAACAAACATCAAACAATAGGGTATTTTTATGCACTTCATCCTAAAATTAAAACGTAGACTAAGCAATCTCCATATCAAATTAATTCAAAGTTAATTGATTAACAAACATTGGCCGAGATGGCCGAGTTGGTCTAAGGCGCCAGATTAAGGTTCTGGTCCGAAAGGGCGTGGGTTCAAATCCCACTCTCAACAAAACTAATTTTTCTAGTTTTATTTTCGAAAAGCAACGTGTATGAAACAGATCCGCGCGCCAAACCCAAATCTTATCTGCTACTTCATATTAAAATCCACAAACCCTAACCAAACTGTGAATCACACACTGAAAATGTTGAGTTTAATGGTTTCTTCTCTTTCGAGTCCTTCAATTTATTTTCGAATCAGAGCATCTTCTGCTGCTCCTCGTGTGGATCTCAACACCCTCCAATCTGCTATTGCTAAGGTTCTTCTGCTGTCTTCATTTTTATTTAAATTCAACAATGCCCCTGTATATACAGGTTTTGATGAGGGGACTTTTGATTTGAGGATTGTGTTTTTGAGTCAATTTTTTTTTCCCTTTTTGGTATTTCATAATTATCTACTGAAATAATAGTTCATAATTGATTGTCTATATTATAATGTATAAGTTTTGGATTTTGATTGTAGTGGGCTCTCAGCCATTAAACTAGTAATCAATACATGTATGAAAATATTTTCTTCAAAATGGGCTCTGGTTTTAAAAAAAAAGAGGAGTGGGTGTTTAAGGGATTTGAATTGGTTTCAAAGACCATTGAACTGGTTTAAGATGTGGGCAAATGGTAACCATTGAAGAAAAATCAAAATCATATATATATATATATATATATATATAGAGAGAGAGAGAGAGAGAGAGAGAGAGAGAGAGAGAGAGAGAGAGAGAGAGTGCTTATTTGTCATTATTGTTTACACTTGAACATTTGGTATATGCCTAGGTGTGAGTACATGAACATGCCCACAAAATTCTGTTGAAGCTATGCATTATACAAGATTTCAAGCTCTGTCCTTTTTGCTAAATTGGAGTATTAACAATTTTTTTTTTTGTGGGCCAGAAAGAAAGTAATGCTGTTAAAGAGGCACTTGATCAACTAAAGGAAAATGGTTGGGCTAAGAAATGGAGTTCTCAGCCCTATGTCTCTCGTCGTACGGTCAGTACGTCTCCATTACAAGCATCAAGTTCTGGGATAGTGCATCAGTTTCAAACCTATGCATACATGTATATGAACTAAGGATGATTTATTTTTCTTTCATAAACTGAATGGTTTTAGTTTAATATGGATTATTAAACAATTTGTTTTGATCTTCTAAACCTTTTTTGTGCTAGACATCTCTCCGTGAACTAACAACACTTGGAATTAAAAATGCAGAGAACCTGGCAATTCCAAGTGTTAGAAATGATGTAAGTATTATTATGCTACTACACTACACTAGATAGGTTTAAATATTGGTCTCATATTACTATCATTTCATATAATTAATATCTTTGATTAATACAGGCGGCTTTTCTTTTCACAGTGGTGGGAACAACAGGATTTTTGGCAGTTATTGCTGGCCAGCTTCCAGGAGTAAGCCTTGGGAACTTTTCTTATCTTTCCTTTATGTTTTTGTATATTACAGACAGAGAAGAAATCTGAGTAATTGTGACATTTTTAGTTCAATCATCATTATAGGACTGGGGCTTCTTTGTACCATATTTGATTGGAAGCATTTCTCTAATAGTCTTGGCTGTGGGGAGCATTTCTCCCGGGTAAGAGCTAGCATACAGAATTCCTGAGTCTTAATACATTATGTTGTTATGGAGTCTATATTCTTTTATTAAATTAGAGTTCATAGTTGACACGGAACTCTTATGTATGCTTCTTTTATTATGTCATATGTCATAGGCTTCTTCAAGCAGCAATTAGTGGCTTTTCATCATTTTTTCCTGATTATCAAGACAGGATAGCTAGACATGAAGCAGCTCATTTTTTGAGTATTCCCTCTTCATTTAATTCATTTAAAATATAATGATTGATGGATTCCTGATTCAATTACTGCTCGATGTGAAAAAGGTCCTTTGTGTTTCAGTTGCCTATTTGCTTGGCCTTCCTATACTAGATTACTCACTAGATATTGGGAAAGAGCATGTCAACCTCATTGATCAAAAGCTTGAAAAGCTGATATATAGTGGACAGCTTGATGCCAAGGAACTAGACAGGTGCCTGTTTCAAAGCCTCGACTTCTATAATCATTAAGTATTGTTTAGTGTGTCAGGAAACTATGCATTGCTTCTAAGTAATTCGGAAAGTTAATTTTGTGCAAAATAATATAAAAAGTGTGTGATGATAACTCTGCATCGTGCTTGACCTTGTTACAAAGTTCTACTAGTTTGAATCATCAAATTTATATGTTAATTAAGCATGAATCATTAGTCAACAATACATTTTTATATATGTATAAACTTAAATCATTAGAACTATTTGGTGGCAGGAACAACTAGAATAATTATCAGAATTTCTGAGTTAAGCTATATGATACATTTTTTCTTAGGTTGGCTGTTGTAGCTATGGCTGGACTTGCTGCAGAGGGTCTGCAGTATGACAAAGTTGTTGGTCAATCTGCTGATCTTTTCACTCTCCAGGTATGCAAAATTATACCTCTGCAGATGTGAAGTTTTTTTTAGAGAAATGATTAAATGCAGGCTCTACCTTTTCCGCAGAGATGTATAAATAGAAGCAAACCACAGCTTAGCAAGGACCAGCAACTAAATCTCACTAGATGGGCTGTAAGTAAATTGCTTTTATAACTGGCAATGAATCCATGGCTGATTTGAAGTGTTCCTTTATTTTTTTTAATGATAAAATGCTGATGTTGAAAGATAGTAATACAGGTTCTATTTTCTGGATCTCTCATTAAAAATAATAAGGTTCTTCATGAAGCCCTAATGAAAGCAATGTCAAACAAGGCGACTGTATTAGAATGCATCGAAGCTATTGAGAAAACTGCGTGACTCTGCAATTGGAAGATTTTGCCCTTTTTCTTAACATTAGACTATCATTTCTTATCTGAATTCATAAATTTAGAAAAATATAATCTTTGTTCAACTAGGCTGTTAACTTCATTCTTTGAAGCACAAAAATTTCAGAGGATAGATATCTTTTGTTCTACTGCAGCAACAAAATAATGTTTCCTATTCAATTTTCTGCACTGTTATTACTTGCATTGAATATGTATAAATCAACATGTCTACCATAAGAAGCATCACATGAGATCAATGGGCGAAAATGAGTCATGTAATTTGCGCTCTAAGCTTTAGGAAAAAGAACAAAAGTGACGGAAAATTCCAGGTTGGTAGACATTCAGAGAAAGCATTTTTCACATCCTCCATCTTCAAAGCGGCTACAAACCTCCTCCATATTCTCTCATAATATAATATAATATAATAATAAAAAATAGTGCTTCAACATTTAAGTAAAACATAGTGCTTCAACATTAAGTCATATAAATTCTTTAAAATAATTAATGGCTAAAGTTTTGAGAAACCTATATGTACCCTTTGGTTATCTTTTCGTAATAACTATTAATTGTAGTTGATAAATGTTAGTTGATAATTATTTTTTAATAGTTAATTATAATAATTGTTTAGTAAAATTATTATTAATTATTAGTTATTAATATATTTAATGGTTATTTAAAAATAAATATTAATATTTATTTTTTTATTTAAATATTATTTTTAAAAGAATAATTAAGTTTTTTTATTTAAATAGTTAAGAATTTTTTTTAAAAAATTTAAATTGAATATTTTATTAATAATAATTATTTGACTAATTAATAATTATTTAATAAATAATAATTATGCAAACGAATTATATTAATTGTTAAAAATTATAAAGCTCAGAGATGTATCAAAAATCTGTCAAAAGTACACATAATTCCAATTCGGTCACCAGTATATCTTTAGTACTAATTGTGTGAAAACAAGAGGATTTCACTCTCCAATTATCTCTTGTGCAAAGGGTGAGTTCTGAAATCAAAAGATTTCAGGTTTGAACTTTGTCTTTATATGAAAAATATTTAATTTCCTATTTATATTAAATAGTAAAATTTATGAATTTAATACTCCTTATTTATAATAAATATCTATATTTTACATATACCATATGGCTAGAGGAAAAAAAAAAATCACTCATATTCACGCATAAATAAATTAATTTAAAAATATATCTATTTTAATTACACATAAATATTTTATATATATATATATATATATATATATAATAATTTATTTTTTTTATATCCTTGTCTTCCTATAATGTTGGTACTACATAAATTGATCTTGACAAACATAAATTCATCTTGACTAAAAATCTAATCCAACTCATTTATTACACGTCTCTCAAGCTTCGAGAGACACTTGACATGATGGTTTGGTGGAAAAAACATGCTCACTCATTTTTTTTTTTTTTTTTTGTATTCATGCATGATCCTCCAATAAAGCAACTCATCCAGGTTCGGTGTTATTATGGGACGTCTTAAATCGGAATTCTGGTGGTCTGAATCGGATGAAAAACTTTGAGAGACCATTGTCGCAGTGATAAGAGGCAACAAACATATTAGAATGTTTTTCTTTTGATTGTGAGTTTGAATTGGGTGACTTTGGATTACAAATGGGTTTGAGTTGGCCATTGAATAATATATATATATATATATATATACACACAAAGAATTTCTTATCAAATTTGGATGAATTGTAAATTTTTAGTGAGATTACTCATAATTTTGATTTTTTTTAATAAAAAGTTGAATAAAAATTTTATATTTTTTTTATTTAAATAAGATTAAGTCAAAATTAAAACAAGTTATACTTAGAAAGTTTTTAAATTTATTTCAAATAGACATAAAATATTGTTTTGAAATTTAAACAGATTTTTGAGTGTTTAAGTGTTTAATTTAAAATGTCATTTTGAAACTTAAAAATAGAGAAAAAAAATTAAATATGATAATTTTTTTTAAAAGACGTTTTCAAAACTCTATTTTTCAAAACATAATTTTTATCCAAACATCATTTTTTATAGAGTCAAAGAAATTAATGAATTAACTCTCAATTTAACTCTTTAATTTTACAGATAATTTAAATTTAATTTTTTTTTTAAAAAAAAATAAAATTTTCATTCCGGTATTAATTATAGTATTTCATGACTTAAAATTTTACTCCCTTATTTATGTGAAAATCTAATTATAATAAGGAATAGATATTTTTTAAAGTTAGTATTTTTATTTTGGCAAAACACATTCTAAAACTCTTGAACTTTGTCATTTTTTATTATTGAGTCCTCAAATTTAATTTTATACTGATTTAACCCTTCAACTATTAATTTATTACTTATTACTTATTGAATGATTTTTTTCACATAGAAGTGGCTTACACGTGTGTTAAAAACGTGCAAACCATATTAAAGAAACTGACTGAGATTATAATTGTTGTCTGGAAAAAAAAAAAAAAATTTAAAACGGTGTCATTTCTCTTCCCTCCCAACACCCCCCTTCATCCCTCTGTCCTTCGTTCTCTTTTAGGCAATTCATCAAATAATTTGCGGGCATCATTTATAAAACAAAGAACTTTACACAAATCTAAACAAACAATCTGCAAAATTAATTCAAATGAATCAAGTAAAGCACAAATGGACCCAAATGAACTAGTAGGAACAAAAACTGGAAAATCTTCATCAACCCCAACTTATGTCACTCATATTCACCAAACAACTTATAGATTTTTATATGAAGTTCAAATTTTTGTTCACAATATTAAAAAAAAAAAAAAGTACAGCCTATAAGGAATCCCATATAAATAAATAGTTTGTTTTAACTCTTCAACTTCACCCTCGTGAATTCAAATATCAATACAAAAAAGTTTTTACTTAGCAAAGGTTCGACCCAACATTCAACAATATGTATTATATGTACACAGATGATTAAAAATGATGCATGCAATATTCTTATCTCAACTTACAAAAGGAACCTTGGTCATTTCTAACTTGAGATGATGATGAATTTCATCTAACAATAATTTCTATTATTATACATACTTTAATTATATAAATCTTGATTGATTGGTGAAAATCTAATTAAAATACAAGAAAAAAAATCACAAAGCATGTACCCGATTATGTATATTTATGGCAAAATCAAGTGGCATCGGAGTTGGAGAAGGGTATTGCAATATCATCCCAAATCTTCTTAACAACTACTCTCCTGGGTGGTTCAATTAGCCTCTCTCTGACGAAGGCTCGAGGGTGGACTATCCGATTAACTAATCCACCTTGGCAAGTGCCTCCATCAGCGTCAGCGATTAAAATTTAGGTAGCTACTGCGATCGTAGAGCATCGGGATCGGCGTACCCACTCTTCTAGCCTCTCAATTCTTTCACTTTAGATTACAATTAATACAAGAAAAGCAAGATAATTGAGCATAGAATTCCAATTTGAACCAAAATTATCTTTGAAAAAGGAAAGAAAAGAAAGAGAAAAATACTTTAAGCTGTGAAAGAAAAGATGAAGAGAGAAGACGAAATGGCAACGTTGAGAGAAGATGAAGAGAAATGTTATCGTTTTTAGGCTATGAAAATAATTTAAGCTTTTTATTTTTTATTTTAATGTTTTGTATTTTTATTTTTTATTTTCTATCTCAGATATACAAATCCCAGTCAGAGTGATAAATGGCTCAACATTTTTTATGTGCGTATAAGCTACTTCCTTCAATCACCGTGAAAAAATCTTTCAATAAGCAACAAATAGTTAGTTGGAGGACTTAATCAGTACAAAATTAAACTTGAAAACTCAATAACAAAAAAGGCAAAGTTCAAAGGTTATTTTTATTTCTTTTCGAGAGATGCCATTGAAAAAAGAAGCAAGTGTTTTATTGTGCTGGATGAACTAACATGCATACAACTATAACTATAACTATAACTATATATATATATATATATATGTATGTATCTGTATGCTTACAGGGACCTAAATAAAATTGAAAGCTTGATTTTGTTTGGCAAAGTTTTTAAGATATTTTTTAGTAGGTCATGTTATAATGTAATATAATCATATACAATACAATCAAATGTGTATGGTTAGAGAACTTTGACCGCAAACTAAGTTTATCTAGGTCCGCCACAACAACATTGAAAGGCCTCTAACATCATAAGAGGGAGATCCAACCAAGAGCTAAAGAATTAAAACCTAGCAATGCTCGCTAGAGTGTAAGACTCCCACAAACATATTTGTAAGTTTAAAGTATCAATTTGAGGTGTTAGGTTAAACTAGCATTTTAATAAGAAAAAAAAAATATCATATTGAAAATAGATAAGAAATGAAAACGATTTATATAAATTGATTCAATAGTATCTAAATAATTTGGATCAATTATTATTGGCCAAAATTGAATTTAAAAATATTAAATAATTTGAAGTCAATTTTGAAAATATTAAATAATTTGAAGTCAATTTTGAGTTGGGCTATTATATTGAATCCCAACTACTTCAAAGGCTTTTACTAAAATACAACCAAGATAAATAATATAAGGGTGGTAATCCATTTATTTATGTTTTCTATATTCAAAATGTTTTATGGAATCTTAATGTAACTAAAGGTGTTGCTTGATGTGTGATAAATTTAAGTTTTGTTTTAAATTAATTTGAATAAAATTTAATAGATTTTTATTTATTTTATTTATATTTTATTTAGATTTAATTTTTAGTTTGTTAGTTTTGAAGTTTGAAGGAGAATTGAGGATAACAAGATTTTATTATTCAAAAATCAACAAATTTGTAGAAGAATTCGTAATCAATAAACGATACTTGGTTATTAGGGTACAAAAATCTGATTTTTAGACTTTCAAGCGTTATGAACTCGGTTATTTTTTAGAAAAGAAATTCGAAAGACACGTAAACAATAATCGGGTACCGGTTATTATACTCAACATACCTGTTTTTTATTTAATGACTCGTTTATTGGTGGAGCTAAGGAAATTTGTCTATTTAACATCAAGGAAAGCTCATTTTTAGGGTTGGAATAATTTCTAAGAAGACTAAAATGGAGAACATCAAGAAAAGCAAGAGGAAGCTTAATTGGAGAAGCTAACAACTAGAATTGAATTTTTGAAAAAGAGAAGAGTTTATTTCTTAACTCTATTTATTTTTAATTTTATTCATATTATTACTATATTGAATTCTCATTTTATTTCAATAAAGTTTGCAATTATATTCTCAAATATGTGTGGCTAAATGTAATATCTGCTATTTTGTAGTATTTTATTGATTTTGTATCTTTGGAGAACCTATTAAAATTTTAATGAGAATGTTGAGAATTTTAGGAAATTTCTGTTTGGATTGCTGCAGGATTTTGTGATGATTATTTCATGTTCTTAAAGACATAATTTAGTAAAGTGTAAAACATAAAAGTTGTTAATTTATATCTTATCTATAATTCCGTATAATGGTTTGGCAAAATTCTGTGTATGTGATGAGTTGTGTTTATTTGAGCAAGGCTGGTCTGGTTGAGAGTTTCTGCAGGGATACAATGTCTGTTTGGAATTACTGGAAATGGCTGATGTAGAATTAGCTGAAGTTGTGAACATAAAAAATGTTCCTTTATGTGTTGTGAAGATGGCTGTAAAATTCCAGAATTTTTGGATAAGTATATCTCAGTGGAGAGTGATTTGTATCAGGGTTGTTCGTTTAGATTTTGGGGCAGGAGTCTGGGTTACTTTTGGAGAGTCACTACGGTCTGTGTGTTGGTTATTTTGATTTAAAATTTTGATATGTTGTGCCCCTGCATGTTGATTTTAAGTGATAAAAAGAATTAGTGAGTTTGGATATTTGTAGCTCATTTGCGAGCTGGATAAGTGGGGGATGTTCAGGCAGGAGTTTAACTTAGAAGAATTTATTATGGCGAGCTAGCAAAATGCGAGGAGGCATTTTGTGAATTAGAAATGCGAAGTGGCGTGATGGCGAAGTGGGAAAGAGGATTTGGCGAAGAGCTAAGGTGAAGAGCTTTGGTGAAGAGGAAAGGCGAAGAGATTTGGTGAAGAGCTAAGGCGAAGAGGATTTGGCGAAGAGCTAAGGCGAAGAGGATAAGGTGAGGTGACATTATGCGAAGAAGCATTATGCGAAGAGAGAATATGCGAAGTAGAAGTTCGCGAAGAAGCGAAGAGGCGAAGAAGCATTGCCGAGGTGGCATATGTGAGGAAGAGTTGTGAGGAGAGTCTGGCGAGGCCGCATACGCAAAGTAGCATATGCGAGCTGGAATAGCGAAGAGTCAATGTCGGATCAAGTTTGGCGAGCTGGAAGTGCGAACTGGGAATGCGAAGTGGGAGTGGCGAGATGGCTTAGGCGAGGGAGTTTTGATGAGGCAGTTTGGCGAGCTGGTTGGCGTGTTTTTGGGGCAGTGTCTATTTAATCCCAACACCCTCAGCAGCGATTTCACGATTTTTCTCTTCTTCCTTCTTTCGTAAATTCAATCTTTTTCTCAGTTTGGTTCGATTTTATATTCTAAGGCATTAATACTCAGATTAATGCAATAGACTTCTAGATTAGTCTATATTAAGGCAAAATCATCAAATTTGAGCAGTATTTGCAGAAATCTCAGTTTGAAGGAAATAAGGTAAATTTTCTTCCTAAGTTATTTTCTTTGGATTTGTTTAAGTCTGTGGGTTAGGATAATTAATCATGGGTGTATAGAATTTATTGTTAGTGATCTGAAGCTATTAATGGTAATTAATGTGGGAGAAATTTGGAGGTTGAGACTGCCATGAACAGTGACTCCAAAAATTCAATGCAAATTAAATGCAGTTTTCTTTAAGAAATAAATCAAATTGTTGTTGGGAATTAAGAATAGAGATTCTAAGATAATTAATTAATAGAAAATTATATGGAATATTATTGGTTTGGAGAAACCCTAATTTTGTATATTTGAAAAATTTCTTAGGAGGAGAAATTCGAATTGGTTGAGGAATTAATTGAGCAGAATTCTAAGGAGGAATTTAGCAGAAATTGTGTAAGAGGTAAGTATGAACATTTTATTTGATTATTGTTCTTTGAAATTAAAGTAATCAAGTATTCTTACAATTGATTATCCTATTGTATATATTTATATACTTGTATAATGAAAATGGCTTGATCAACCTTCTTGGATCAAGTTCATGTGTTCTTGCTTACAAACCCGATTTGAATGATGTTACATGATGATGGTCTTGCGACCAATGTGCTTCTTATGATTTTGAAACCCATGACCCATGGATAGAATGCTCTTCCCAATGAGAGTAAATTCATTGGTCCATTGTGCACTTTGGGAGCCCAGCCGATAGGGTTTTTATCGGTGTTCCACCTAAAGGGGGCCAGGAGCTCTAGGCGCATGCCTGGCCAAACATGTGTGCACATTGAGGTAGCAAGGCTACCGATACGTATGTTATGATATATGATCAGTTCTACCAGATGAGATTTGATAATGCCATTCTTTGTGGGCATTCTAAGTTCTAAATATGAACCATGATTTGAATTTGACATGATTTGATATAGCCAAATTATTATGAAAACCACATTTCTTTCAAGTAAAGCTCATGACCTCTTTCATGCCTATATGTATAATTATTTGTCATGACCATGATTCGATATTCAATTATTATTGTATAATGTTCATATCTTACTGAGTTGAAGGCTTACTCATCTTCTGTGGATTTCAGGTGATAGCTTAGCTCGTGAGGGGGCTAATAGAGAAGATCAGACTTCTTGACTTATTTACTCCAAGAAGCTTCATTGTAATTATTCTTTTGAGATATTTTGTATATTTATTAATGGTATTATGATACAATATGTATTGGAGTATACTCTAGAGCTCCGTAGTTAGTCTTTTGGGGATACTAGAATATTTTTGATGAATGATTGTTACCTTGATGGGTACTCTTAGTCCTCAGTGATGTGAGATGTCTCTTTTGATCATTAAGGAACAAGAGAAAAATATGAAATGATACTAAAAAGATATGATTGATTTTAATTATATATATGGACATGATAGATGTATGATAATATATGATGTTGCAATTTATTTGATGAT
>CANXYC010243274.1:0-35968 GCA_948193065.1 Aleurites moluccanus | reverse complement strand
CGTGGCCCCTGGACATGGATAAGACAGTATAGGGATGCCTGGTTTGAGTTGATCTCACCGTGGCCCCATAGTTGGAATTTAAGAGAGCCAAGGGAGGGGGTCGGCTCCCCATTTACGATAAACAAAAACATAAATGAGGTTGGATTCCACGAACATTTTTCATCATATATGTTATGTATGTTTATGGATGATTATGTGTAATGTGGCATTTCAAGTAGATTAAATAAATGACCTGCATGTTAAATTAATTTATATCAGCTCATTGAATCGAACGCTCACCCTGTTCAAATATTTTTCCAGCTTCTGGGTCGAGCTTAAAGAGATTTAAATTTTTAAGTTGAGTATTCTTGCCTCTTAATTCTCAGGCAGTAAAATTATTTAATTTACTATGTCATTATTTTATATTCACTGTATTAAATCTTTAGAGCTCCGCATTATTATTTTCAATGTCAGGTTTCTGATTTTTCTGTTAAGCAAAACTTAATTGATGTTAAATTATGAGGATTATGTTGAATATGTGGGTTTATAGTTCTTGTTAGTGACAGTTATAGCTATCATATTACAGGTTTTATTGTTTAGTGGTAAGTCAGGCTTACTACGGGTTCCGGAAACCTTATGCTTTCCGGTTCCCTAGTGCCGGTCACGTGCCCAATTAGGGTCGGGTCGTGACAATAATTCAGAGGGAAGTCTACTGAAGATCTTAGTGAATTTTTGGAACATATGAGGTAGGTAGTCAGCAGATTACCCTGTTCTAATGTTAAGGCCATAGAGTTGGTTGGTCTTTTGTTGAAAGAAAATGCATGGAGATGGTTTGTCACTTATATTGAGAATCAATTATACAGTGATGCATCCCTAATATGGGAGCAGTTCCAGAGGGCATTAATGGATGAGTTTTTAACAGAAGGGGTATTAAGTAATAAATTGATTCAGTTTGAGCAATTGAGGCAGAGGAATATGAGTGTATCAGAATATGCTGATGAATTCATTCGGTTGAGTAAATATGCCGCCATAATAGCACCTACTGAAGTAGATTTGATTGATAGATTCCAACGTGGTTTCATGCTTCTCTTCATAGTGCTCTGGTAGTTATGGAATTTACTTCATTGATGAAATTAATTGATAAGGCGATACAAATCGAGATAAGATATAAAGAAGAAAGAGAAGAAATGGAACAACGAAGGAAAAGCATATTGGACAGACAATAAAAGAAGGGAGAAGGCAGTTCACAGTCCAGACCACCAGAAGCAGGAACTAGAACCAGTCAAAATCGACCAATAGGAGGTCAGAGACGGGGACAAAATAGAAATACTGCTGAGACTACTACATCTGGATATTCTAGTGGTACTACAAGATCAATACCACTAGTATTAAATCTTTTGACATGTGCTACTTGTGGCAAAAAACATAGTGGAGAGTGCGGATTATAGACTGGTGCTTGTCTAAAATGTGTCCAGCAGGACCATTTCATCATAAATTGCCCTATATGGGGTGATAGACCAACCACCACTGTTGCTTCTCAACCTACAGTAGAAATGGGTCGATATGAGAATAAAGGATCAGGAGGTAGAGGCAGAGGGCAAGGTCAGAGTCAAAGTAATAATTAGGCTCCAGTAGGACGAGGTTAAGGCATGGTGCTTACAGTGAACCCACAAGAAGCACATAAGTCAAACACTACAATGATAGATATGGTTTTATTCAACATATGCCGGCATAAGTATTATTTGACTCTGGTGCTACACATTCATTTGTTTTACCATATTTTGCTAATACTGTGTAAAGAGAAACAATTAATACATATACCCTTAGAAATAACCACTCCTATAAGTGAGAGTGTAGATATGCAATATGTGTATAGGGAGTGTAAAGTTGAGATTGAGGGTAGACAATTATTGGTAGACCTTATTGAATTACCAATACTTGAACTTGATGTGTGTAACACCTGAGATTTCTTTTGCTTATATGTATTATGAAATTCTCGTAATGATGTATATAAGATTTGTTATGGAATGTTTATTTTGGAAGTGAGATTTTTTTGTTTTGATTTGAATTTTAGAGTTGTGTTTATGCAAAATTTTGTGAATTTATGTTCAAGACTTTAAAGAAAAAATTTGGGATATATTGTAGGTTCATGTGTCTAGTTTAAGTGGAAGGAAAAATCGAGACATTTAGACTTCTGTAGCTCAAGATATAGCTAGTTTAACATGTGCTGCCGAAGTAATTTTTTTTTCAGCTTGTGCACGTGAATAGTGCTCATGAATAGTGTCATGAATAGTGCGCATGAACAGTGTCATGAACAATGCACATAAACAGTAAACTCGGGATTTTATTTTTTAAATTCTGGCAATAACTTCTTCAAACTTGAATTTTTCTTTCTTTCTTCTTCTCTCTTCTTTTCCATTTCCTATTCCTCTCAACCATAAGTAATTTTTTTTTTCATTTTTAAGGTTTTAATACTCCAATTAAGACTTATTAATGCTAGAAAACACAAATTAAGGACTATAAGAGCATCAATTCAAGTCACATTCTTCAAAATTTCTTTAAAAGAGAAAATAAGGCAATTTTCTCAAATCTTCTCTCTAACTTGAGTTAAGTTCTTTATTACCTAGAATAGTTATTTTTAAGTTGTGGGTGATCTTTTGTAAGCATTAATGGCTAATATTTATGGTTAGATTTAGTAGTTATGAGAATTTATGATTTTTAGATGAATAGTGCTGTGAATAATAGATTTTCTCTATAACTATTATTCATCCTTTATTAATGGTTAAATTAATACTAAAATATGTCTATAGAGACTCTAAGGAGCTTAGAATTTATGGATGATTATTTTATGTGATTATTTTGAGAAAACCCTAAATTTTAAAATTTTGAAAATTTTTATTTAGGAGAAGAGAACTCAAAGAATAAATGATCTTTTGGATTTGAGCAAGAGTTGAGCTTAGCTATAAAGCTTTTTGGTGCTAAGAGGTAAGTGTGGATTTCGTTTCATGTGTATGATTCTCCATACGAGGATTTTTGCTAAAGTATATTATATTCATATATATGCATATGTTATTTATGAGTTCAATTTATTGAAACCCTCCTTAAATAGAATTTTTGAATATTGATAATGACTTGATTATTTTTCTTAGACCAAGTTCATTAATAAGCCTTTGTTATGCATAATATGATATGTTATTTTTATGTTGTGATGTCTTGATCACTTTTAATTACTGTTGAACCAATACATGATATGTATATCACGGAACATACATTATAGAATATTTTTCCCAATGAGAGTTAATTCATTGGTCCAATGTGCACAGAGGAAACCTGGCTGATATGGTATAGTATCAGTGTTTCACCCAGAGGGGATCACGAGCTTTAGGTATATGCTTGCGCAAACATATGTGCCACGTAAAGGTAGCAAAGCTACCCAAACGTTATGATATGATATCAATTTTATGTTATGTTTATTTGATAATGTCATTCTTTATAGGCATTTGTGTTCTTAAAAAGAATCATTATTTGATATTCATATATGTATTATGACATGATTGGATAATGTTACTCTTTGTAAGCACTTATGATATTAATGTATATGTTAAGATTTCTTTCTAGTACCCTGGTACATGTCCAAGATTTGCTATTTAAGTATTCTATATATGTTTTTCATTCTGATTATTCACATCTTACTGAGTTGAAGGCTCACCACTCTTTTGTGAATTTCAGGTTCTAGCTTAGCTCGAGAGAGAGTAAATCCTGAAGACAAAGCTTCTTAATTTCCTTCTCCACAAGAAGACTCTTTTATGTAATATTTTTGGATAATAGTTGAATTATATATATGTATTCATATCTATGAGTAGTATACTTTTAGAAGCTCCATAGATGTGTGTGATGTTGCTTGTTCTTTTGTTGCCATGGATGGCATTGTACACTTTTTCTTGTTCCATATTGATGTTAGAATTATCTTTTGATTGGTAAGGAACAAAAGGAAATATCATATCAGGTTGATGAGATATATATAAGACATGGATGTTTGGCATGATGCTAGTATATGTTGTATGTTTGATCCAGATTAGCTAAGGGTTTTATAGGTGTACGGTGGCCTTATGCCTACCCTTACCCTAGAATCGTCGCATCGGTGGTTTTGAGGTGTGACAAAGGTGGTATCGGAGCTATAGGTTTCTCAACCATAAGATAGATAGATAGATGTGTAAGTTCCCTAGCATGAATGTCTGATTAAGATAACTATAGAGTATCGGATTCTGTTTCGTGATGTTATGTATTCTTTAGAATAAATCTGTGTTAAACTAGTGTTATGAGTCTAAAGTTACTATGTTTTCCTTATCAATTTAGTGATGCCTCCGAGACATGGTTATGGACGAGGTAAAGGACATGGTAGAGGTCGTCCTAAGCGAGAATTGGCTTTTGAGGAGGATTCAGTGGGGTAGAGTGGAAGGTGAGGAGGTTCCTCCAGAGCCACAGGTAGATGTGGTTGGTATGGCTCAGCCATTGGATCAGTTACAGAGAAACTATGAGGTTTTAGCTGAGTTCATTACTCAGTAAAAAGAGCAACAGGTACCTCCAGTACCAGTAGTTCCAGTTGCTTCAGTGGTTCCTCCACCACCACCAGCAGTTGTGCCTTCGGTTGAGGAGGTTCTTTTGAGCGATTCTTGAAGCTCAAATCTTCTGAGTATAGAGGAGAGGTGGATCCTACAGAGTTTCTGGATGAGCTTGAGGAAAAGGTCCAGATTTTGAGGATCTCAGATAGGAGAGCCATAGAGTTTGTTGTCTATTTGATGAAAGCTGAAGCTAAAGACTGGTTCAAGAGGAGTATTCAGGGTAATGCAAATCTTTCTTGGAATCAGTTCAAGGAAAGAGTTAATGAGGAGTTCCTTCCAAAGAGTATGAGGGAGGCTAAAGCTTTTGAGTTTGAGAGATTGATTCAAACTCCTGGTATGACTGTTTTAGAATATGCGAAAAAATTCAGTCAGTTGAGTAGATTTGCTCCAGCTGTGGTTCCTACAGAGGCAGTACGGATTTAGAGGTTCCATAGAGGACTCATAACTCCGTCGTTTAAATTTCTAGCTGCTCTTGAGTTTGACTCATACTCTAGGCTTATGGATAAAGCTAGAGTGATTGAGAATAAAGAGATGGAGGTTAGATCAAAAAAGGAAGAGAAAAAGAAGGCGAAGATTGGGAGTTCCTCTAGATAGGTCAGTGGAATGAAGAGTATTGATGTTTCACCTCAGTTTTCTCCCCAGAGTGAATATAGAGGACCTTTAGAGAGATCTCAGCAGAGGCAGAATTCCTCTAGACTAACACCTTAGATGAGTAATGGTACTGCCAGTTCAGCAACACTTAGAACTACTATTTCTCCTTATCCTATGTGTGGTAAGTTTCATAGAGGAACTTGTCACTTTGGGACACGTGCATGCTATGGGTATGGACAGTAGTGTCATTGCTTAAGCATTGTCCACAACTTTTTTTTGGAGCTAGACTTCTCAGACTTCAGTCCAGATGGATAGGAGAGTTATTTGTCAGCAGTCCGGCGTAGGCCAAGGTATTTTGGGTAGAGCTACAGAGGGAGGTAAAATTTCAGGTTAGACAGTTAGTCAGACTGCAGTTCAGACACCTTTGGGCAGAGGTATAGGGAGAGTATTTGCTTTGACACAGCGCAAACTTCTAACACTGTGGTCATAGGTATTCTTTCGATCCAAGCTTTGAATGCGAGAGTGTTATTTGATTCAGGAGCTTCGCATTCTTTTGTTTCACCATGTTTTGCTAAGAAGTTGAATATGCCATGTGTATTGCTTGAGAATGCTTTGGTTGTATCTACTCCTTTCGAGGAAGAGATAGAGGTTCAACACTTTTATCCATCTTGTGTAGTTAGCATAGATGGTAAAAGTTTAGAGTCATATTTGATTGTGTTGCCGGTGCTTGAGTTTGATGTAATTTTGGGTATGGATTGGTTATCTAAGTTTTATGCATCCATAAATTGTCATGAGAAGATGTTAGTATTTAAGCCACCTTCGGGTGAGGAATTTGAGTTTTAAGGGGAAAGGAGTGAAGTACCCTATAATGTGATATCCGCCATCAGGGCTAGAAGATTAATGAGGAAAGGTTGCCAATGATATTTGGCATACATCCATGATACTCGCAAGGAAGTGAAAGGCTTGGAGCAGATTCCTATTGTTAGTGAGTTTCTAAATGTATTTCCTGATGAGTTAACTAGGTTGCCACTGGATAGAGAAATTGAGTTCGGTATTGAGTTGCTTTCTCGTACTAGTCCTATTTATATTCTTCCATACCGTATAGCACCAGTAGAGTTAAGAGAATTGAAGACTCAGTTGCAAAATATGCTTGACAAAGGATTCATTCGACCCAACAGATTCTTATTGGGGTGCTCTTATACTCTTTGTGAAGAAGAAGGATGGATCTATGAGACTGTGTATCAATTATGGGTAACTCAATAAGATCAACATTCTGAATAAGTATCATTTGCCAAGGATAGATGATTTGTTTGACCAGCTGCAGAGTGCTAGTCATTTCTCCAAGATAGACTTGAGGTCTGATTATCATCAGTTGAGGATTCATAATAAAGATGTGTCTAAGATTGCTTTCTGAATGAGATATGGTCACTATGAGTTTCTAGTGTTGCCTTTTGGATTAACTAATACGCCAACTGCTTTCATGGATCTCATGAATAGGATCTTCAGGCCGTTTTTGGACAAGTTTGTCATAGTGTTTATAGATAAAATTCTTGTGTATTCTCAGAGTGAGGAAGAGCATGAAGAACATCTTCAGATAGTATTGCAGATTTTGAGAGAGCATTAGTTGTTGGCTAAGCTTTCAAAGTGTGAGTTTTAGCTTGAGAAAGTTTGTTTCTTTAGACATGTTGTGAGCAAGGATGAACTCAAAGTGGAACTAAGGAAAGTAAACGTCATTTTTAGTTGGCCTAGACCCACTAATGTTTCAGAAGTTAGGAATTTCTTGGGTTTGGCAGGCTACTATAAAAGGTTTATTCAGGATTTCTCCAAGATTGCAGTTCCTTTGACTAAGCTTACTCATAAGCTAGTGAAATTCCAATGGACGGATGCATGTGAAGAGAGTTTCCATAAGTTGAAGAATTGTCTCACCACGGCACCTGTGTTAGCTTTGCCATCAGGTGAAGGAGGTTATGCGGTGTATGGTGATGCTTTGAGAGTATGGCTTTATTGTGTGCTTATGCAGTATGGTAGGGTAATAGCTTATACTTCTAGACAATTAAGGAAATATGAGGTGAATTATCCGACTCATGATCTTGAAATGGAGACATTATATGTATAGAGAGAAGTGAGAGATCTTTACAGATTATCAGCGCTTGAAGTATATCTTCTAGCAGAAAGACCTAAATCTTAGGTAAAGGAGATGGATGGAGTTACTTAAAGACTATGATTGTGAGATTTTATACCATCCAGGAAAGGCGAATGTGGTAGCGGATGCTTTGAGCATGAAGTCTTTGGGTAGCTTAGCCCATATTGAGGTGAGTAAGAGACCTTTGGTAAGTGAGGTGTATAGTTTGCATGATGTGGGGATCAGTTTTGACTTATCATATGCAGGAGTGCTTCTAGCATGTTTCCAAGTTAAACTAGTGCTTATTGATCAGATCAAAGAGGCAAAAGATAAAAATCCTCAGTTTATGAAGCTAAAGAGAGATGTGGAAATAAAGAAAGCTCTAGGTTTTGCTATGATAAATGGCATGTTGAGACTTGGCAGCAGGGTTTGTGTTCCAGTAATTGATGATTTAAGAGGTGTGATTCTTAAAAAAGCACATCATTACAGCTATAGTGTTCATCCAGGTGCCACGAAGATGTACCATGATATCAAGAGTTCTTATTGGTGGAGTGGGATGAAGAAGGATGTGGCAAAGTTTGTGGCAAGATGTTTGACTTATCAGCAAGTTAAATTTAAGCATCAGAAGCCTTCGAGTCTACTTCAATAGTTGCCACTGCCAAAGTGGAAGTGGGAGAGGATAACTATGGATTTTGTTGTAGGGTTGCCATGGACTTCAAGTGGGCATGACTTGATCTGGGTAATTTTGGATAGATTGATCAAGTCAGCTCACTTTTTTCCAGTCAAGACAACCTACACAACTTCTCAATATGTAGAGATATATATTGATGAGATAGTAAGACTCCATGAGATTCCAGTTTCTATTATTTCTGATAGAGGAGCTAAGTTCACATCGAGACTTTGGGTACTCAACTTGACTTCAGCACAATATTTCATCCCCAGACATATGGACAATCAGAGAGGATCATCCAAACTCTAGAAGACATGTTGAGAATGTGCATTCTAGACTTTGGGGGTAATTGGGATAAACATTTGCATTTGATAGAGTTTGCCTACAATAATAGCTACCATTCTACCATCAAGATGGCTACTTACGAGGCTTTATATGGTAGAAAATGTAGGTCTTCTTTGTGCTGGGATGAAGTGGGAGATAAGCATGTTGAAGGGCCTGAATTGATTCAGGATACAACAGAAAAGTTCCCTATCATCAGAGAAAGATTGAAGACTACTTTCAGTAGGCATAAGAGCTATACCAATCCTAAGAGAAAAGATCTTTGTTTCATGGTTGGTGACTTAGTGTTTTTGAAAATCTCACCTATGAAAAGAGTTCTAAGATTTGGTAAGAAAGGCAAGCTATCTCCGAGGTACATTGGGCCATTTGAGGTGTTGGATAAAATTGGAGAAGTCTCTTATAGATTAGCCTTGCCACCTCACTTGGACAATATGCATCCCGTCTTTCATGTTTTCATACTTCGAAAATATGTTGCAGATCTTTCCCATGTGTTGCAAGCTCAAGAGGTAGAATCCTAGCAAGACTTGACTTATGAAGAGGTTACAGTAGCCATCGTTGATAGGATGATCAATAAGCTAAGAAACAAAGAGATAGTAATGATTAAAGTCTTATGGAAGAACAAAGTTATGGAAGAATACATTTAGGAGAGTGAGTTGAACATGCAAGCTAAGTATCCCCACCTATTTCAAGTTTAAGGTAAATTCTTTAAATTCGAGGACAAATTTTATTAGGGGGGAAGAATGTAATACCTGAGATTTCTTTTGCTTGTATGTATTCTGAAATTCTTGTAATGATATATATAAGATTTTTTATGGAATGTTTGTTTTGGAAGTGAGATTTGTTTATTTTGATTTGAATTTTAGAGTTTGTATTTGTGCAGATTTTGTGAATTTATGTTCAAAGAAATAATTTAGGATATGTTGTAGCTTATGTGTCTAGTTTAAGTAAAAGAAAGAATTGATGCATTTAGACTTCTATAGCTCAAGATAGAGTTGGTTTAGCATGTGCAGCCGAAGTGTTTTCTTTTAGCTTGTGTGCGTGAACAGTGCACGTGAACTCAACTCAATTTTAGTCGGATTTATGAATTCTTTATTTTTTACTTTAAACAATTTTGAACTACATTCTTAGGTAAATATAATGCTTTAAGATCATACAGAACCACTCTCTTCTAAGTTAATTTGGCTCTATTCTTTTCTTTTTTTCCTTCTCCATCACAATGTACTCACATTCTTTAATCGAGGCCCCCTCCTTAGGTTTGTATTTCACATGCCCAAATCATCTTAATATTCCTTCTTTCAATTTATCCTTAATTGATGCTACTTCCACCTTTTCTCTAATATTTTCATTATATATTCTATCTATTATAGTATATTTGCACATTCTACATAATATCAATACTCATCTTAGAGATGTGTTGCTCCTTCAATGCCCAACATTCATTATCATATAACATAACAAGTCGTATAAACATACTTTAATATTTTTCTTTCAATTTATTTGAAATATTATAGTCAGATAAAACTCTTGTGATAATCACGTAAGACTCTTAATTTGTAAGAGAACAATTAATAAAATTTATAATAAATTTTATTTCCTTTTCTCGTATATTCTTCTACTTCTTTCCCTTTGGACTTTGAATTGCATCGCTTGATGCTAGAGATATTAAGTCTATTTTTTTTAAGTTATTCACCTTGCTAAAAAAGCATAAAGTTTTTGCTAAGCTATAATCTAAAAAAATTGTTATAAGGGTTTTTTTTTTCTTTTATTGAAAATCAATTTCATTTCAATCTTTCATTCCTCTTTATTCAAAAAAGTGTCATATTTCATTACCTCATGTTTCTATTCCTGATGATTTCTTATATTTTCTTAAATATTTTTCTTTTTGTCTCTCGATTTCAGTATCCTAATTCATCTTCTTTGTCTCATGATTACAATAATTCACAACTTCACATTTCTATTTCTTTTGAACCTATGCTTCTTTTCCCATAGTCAATTAGACTTTTCCTATAACTTTGAGAAAAAGTACTAGACAATGCACATTCACTAAACTTACATGGCTGTAAGATTTTGTAAATTTTGCTACTTCCTCTATTTACTTTACCATTTTAGTTAATCTAGGTATGTCTTCCACAAATTTCTTCATTCACTCTAAATACCTTCATTTTTTGAATCATATGTGCCTTAATCTTGAACCCACCACCTATTCTCTAGTTTGTCATTGTCCTAATTGGATTACAATAATGAATTAGGAATTACAAGCCTTAGAACATTATAATACATGGATCTTAACTACTTATTTTACATAAAAGAAAGAAACCAATTGGCTCTAAATGATTTTATAAGATTAAATATAAAACAATGATGAAATTGATAGATATAAGGCACTGTTGGTTGCTAACGGTTACAGTTAAATTGAAGGCTTTGACTACAAAGATAACTTCTCTCCATTGGCTAAACTTGATACTGTTGAAGTTTTTATTGCTTTAGCCATTGCTAAACAATGTTCCATTCATTAGTTAGATATCAATAATGCATTTTCACATGGAGACCTCATACCTAGATGAAGAGGTATCCATGACTCCATCTCCTAGTTATTCCAAGGCTACTCATGGCCATATTTGTTTACTCAAAAGATCTTTATACAGGCTCAACAAGCTTCTAGGTAGTGGAATATTAATTTTTTTTTTCTATAAAGCTAAGTTTTGTTCAATCAACTAATAATACTAGTCTTTTTACTAAAGGAATTATCTCACTTTTATTACTCTCTTAGTTGATATTGATAATGTTTTGATTAATGAGTTGATGATGTTTCCATCTAGTAATAAGCTCTTGATGCTAAATTCATCATAAAAAACTTCAATTATTTTAAATATTTTCTAGGTCTTTAAGTAGTTAGCTTTGTTGTTGGTACTTCTTTAAGTTACATAATTCATTTTAGATCTTACTATTGGAACTAGCCTTTCAAAATCCAAATCCAAAAGGTTTGCATCTTAGTCCTGATGTTGGTGTTTTATATCTTGAGTACAAGAGACTTATTGGTGAACTTCTTTATGTCAAGTTCATAAGGCCTAATGTAACTCTTTAGTTAGTTTATGGCCTCTCCTAAATAATTACATATGGATGTTGCTATGCAAGTTGTTAAATATCTCAAGGCTTGTGCTTCTAAAAGGCTTATTTTTCCTTCTAGAATTTTTCTGAAGTTGCATGCTTATTTTGATGCAAATTAGGCCTCTTGTTCCTTCACCTAAAGCTCTCTAACAAGCTTTTGCATATATTTTTTTTTGGTATGCTTTAATTTCCTAAAAAATAAAGAAGCATAAGGGCTGATAAAAAAAAAAACCAAAAAATTTGAAAATCAAAACGAAAATGATGGGGGAGTATTTGGATATATTTAAAATAAATATGTAACAATGTTTTGAAGTTTAAAAAACGTTAAACGGTTTTTTGAGTGTTTAGATGATTAATTCAAAATGGTGTTTTAAAACTTAAAAAAAAAAAAAAGCTATACATGGTAAATTTTTTTGAAACGACATTTTCTGAGTTTTCAAAACAGAGTTTCTACCCAAATACTCCGAAATCAAACTGAAAAATTTAGTTAACTAATCCACTAGTTTCATATTTTTTAGTTTTTTGGTTTTGGTCTTGTATATATCATTTGGAAGTTTTAATATATCAGCTACAATCTGGGGATCAAGCCGAAAGTATCAATTTTAGAGTTGCAAACCCAAAAATTCAATTTCTTCTTTAGTAATGATTATTTTTGTCAGTGGAAGTATTACTCCAAATTTCTTTGTGAGAAATAAAATTATTGAAGAAGAACTTAGTGTGAATGCAAGTATGATGAGAAGAATAGAATATAATTTATTTGAACAAAATATTATGGAATCATGGTTTATATATTTTAATTATGGCTTTTTGGAACAATGATGATGTGATTTTGAGACCGAAAGATATTACTGTGCATTGATAATGATGATTTGAAAAATAAAAAGCAGTTTTTTATCTTTCGCTAAGATGAATTCCAAGTTTATAAAATCCAGATTTAAGATCAAATTTAGAAAATATCATTTGCTTGTAATTGATGTATAAACATGAAGAAATCTATTAGAGAGGAAATTTATCATCTATAAGGAAATAATTTAGAGATTGATAATAAACCACTAATGTCTTTTTACCGCAAACTTGCTTTGATCTTTTATAGACATGAAACACCTCACATGCTTATTCTAAATTAGTTTGTTCAATAATCTTTTGTTGTAACAATTGAGAACATTCTTGAATTGCCAATTGAAGGTCTTCTTAAGTCATGCCTAAATCGATGTCTTTTTTAAGATTTATTTGAGAGATAAATTCAAGACATATTTTATTCTTCCTGCTCACAATACCTCTCCATTACAACTCATAGTACTCAATGATGCATTTACCAAGCCACTTTCTTCTTTTTAGCATCGACTTCTTATTTCCAAGTTAAGATTGCTTAATTTGCCACCTCCAATTTGAGGGGGATATAAAGTAATTAATAGGTTATTATGTTAGATATCAATGATACCTTAGTCCAAGTGATAAGGTTGTGATCACAAGCATAGTTGTTAAAATCAGACCGTACCGATCGGTCGAATAAAAAAAATTAGGAATCAAATCAAGGATCGGTCTGGTCTGTCCTCATTTACCCGTCCCCCAAAAATCAATTAAAAAACTGGTGAACCAGCTGGTTAATTGGTGAATCAGTCGAATCAGATCGATTTTTCCAGTTCGAGTGGGTAAGATTTTTAAATTTTTTTTTTTAATTTTTAATTTTTGATCAAAACAACGTCTTTTTTATTAAGCAAAAATGACGCTATTTTAAGTTGAAAGAAATTAAGAGAATTTCAGTAACTTCATTTCAATTTTACCCAATGCCAAAATCATGACCCTATTATATGTTATCCTATTGTGTGAGTAGATATTTAAGCAAGTGAATGTTCATAACTTATTATATATGTAACTTTTGATTTAATGTGATTAGATTGACATCATAAAAAATATGATCTTATATAAATTTTTTATTTAACCATAATTGCATTATATTTATTTTTATCATATATATAATAAATATCAAATTATATATACTGATTTTTTTTCGATTTAACTGGTTCGACCTGACTCTCTGACCCTCTGCTTTTACCGGTTATTTAATCGATCCGATTCTAAAAACATTGATCATGAGATTTTTTTTTTCCTAATTCAAACCCATTGTCATACTTTGTGGGTAGATTAGCTTGTGGGCGAGTGTGTTCATAAGCAATTACAGTTAAATCTCTGTAAATTAATACTCGATAAATTAAAAATCTCTATTATTTAATAATTTTTTACAGTTTTGATTTGAATTAATGGGATAAATTAATAGTTCTAATAAATTAATAAGATAATATTTTTTTTGAAATCATTATATAATTATATATTCTTATTCATATTATAAATTCATAATTTTTCTAATATTATTCATATAAATATGTACTTTAATAAAATATAACTCTAAAGATTATTTAAAATTTAAATAATTATAATCATTTATTTTTATTCACATCATTTATTTTATATTCAATTTATTACATATTTATTTTTCAATTCGTTCATATTTAATTAATCACATTTTTATTTCATTTCAATTAGTTCATATTTAATTGATCATATATTTTTTTTATCAATTTTAATTAATTTGTATTTAATTGATCACATATTTTTTATTCAATTTATTTAATTCATATAAAATTGATTACATGATTCTAAAGCACAATAAATTTTTAATTGATTAAATATATATATTTATTAAATTATAAATATTTTATTTAAATTAATAAAATATTAATTTTTTGATTAATTAATATCATTTTTAATTAATAAAATTTATTTGTTTCTGTAGTTAGCTTTAATATCTCTACTCTTCTATAAATAGGATTTTACATAATTCTTTGCACAAGTGACAAAATAATTAATTTGTAAAATACTTAACATTCAATTAGATTTAAATTGAATTAAATAGTGGATTAAGCATAATTTGAGTATTATATAACTCAATTTAAGTAATAACATTTAAATTATTATTATATAATTTTAAATATTATATAATATGTAAATAGTAATTTATTATTTTGAGTCCAACGAGCTTATTTGAGCTTTATAGTTTTTTAAGTTTTACATTTATTTGAATTTTTAGATGATTAATTACTATTTTTCTCCATAAAATGATTCAATATATTAAGTTTTCTTAATTTTTTAAAAATATGCTATCAGATCTTTCCGTCTAATTTTACCGTTAGTCAACCATTAGCTAACCCTACAATAACAGTAAAAAGATAGAAATATCATTACTCTTTAATTTTAATTAATTACATTCTATTTTTACTTTAAAAAATATATTTTAGGGTTAAAAAATATTTTTTTCATACTTTTGACAAATTTAAAAATAAAAATATTTTTTAAAAATTATTTTTATTTTATTTTATAAAAAATAAAAATTTGAAAGTAACACATAACAAATAAAAAATAAAAATATTTTTTTAAAAAATATTTTTTACTTTTTATTTTTAAATTTGTCAAAGAAAATGAAGTTTTTATTTAAATTAAAAAATTTAAAAAGAAATAATTTAATTTCTTCTTAAATTATTTTTTAAAATAAAAAATAAAAAATATTTTTATTTATTTTTTATTTAAAAATTTGTTAAAAAATATGAAAATAATTTTTCTAACTTTAAAAATTTTTTTTAAAGCAAAAATAGAATGTAATTGATTAAAAATAAATGGTAAAAATATTTATATCTTTTTACTATTTTTATAGGGTTGACTAATGATAAAATTAAACGAAACAATTAAATAATATATTGTCATATTTATCAAGGAAAATTAATATATTTTTAAAAAATAAAAAAAATTTAATATATTATATCATTTTTCAGAAAAAAAAATAATAATTAACCTTTAAAAAATTCTGAATAGCTTAAATATTAAGGAAAATAACATTTTTTTTCCTCCTTGTCCACTGAAGTGAAGTATTACATGAAGTATGAACCCATTCAAATATTATGTAAAGAAATTAAACCAAATCATGATTGTAGCTAAATTATATATTTGGTATGATTTAACAGTTTTCAATTTATCAATTTTAAATTAAAAATATTTTTTTATAAATTATTATTATTTTATTATAAATTTAAAGAAAAATATTAATAATAAAAAATTTTAAAAATAATTCAACATATAATAAAAAATTATTTATTTTATTAATTAATACATTCCAAACTTATTTTTTATTTGAAAAATTACTTTTTTTATTTATTTATAATTAATTTTTATAAATAGATATTTTTTAAAATTTTAAATTAATATTAAGTTAAAAAAATATAAATATATATAAAATAAAATAAAATATTTTTAATTATAATAATAATAAAAAATAATATATATAATTTTAATTTTAATTTAATTCGATTTAAAATTAAAAAAAAAAAATCAAATTATAATTCATACTGAATTTTTAATTTATTTTTTTTGAACTGAGATTAATCTAATTGATTTTAATTTGATTTATCAGTTTTAATCGATTTTGACTGATTTAACTTCTATCCCTAGGGATGAGCATCCCTAACCGATGGCCAAAGATTTGGAATGTGGCACGATCCCAGCCTTTCAAATTCCAATCCGCATCCTTTCAGTTCCGTACAATCACATCCCATCAATATTCATAGCAACACCAATTCAATCCAGACCGTCTATTCGAAATTCACTAAATTAAAAGCGCGGGAAATCTAACAGGATGCTCTGTACAAGAGCTCTCTTTCTCTCATTCTCGCGCGCACAGAGAGAAAGTTGAGAAAAGCCCATCTCTACTGGCATTCCCCCATTTCGATGGCGCCAAAGAAGCGAAAGGTTGAGGGTGAAGATGAGGCAGTGAAACCCGTTACGGCGACGTCAACGAGGGTGACTCGGAGTTCGACTCGGCGAGCCAACTCGAACATGGTCGTGCCACCTACCAAGTTGCCCAAGGCGAAAAAGAGAAAAGCAGCGGGAAAGAAGGTGAAGCCTGAAGTGAAAGAGGATACTGAGATCGAGACCGAGACAGAGAACGTGAACGAGAAAGAGAAAGAAGAGCCTAAGGAGGAGAGTACTGACGATGGGACTGGGAAGACCATTGTAATTGAACACTGGTGAGTTTGTTTCTATTCGGTTGATGAAAAAGCTAATGAAAAATGAAAGAAAGTGAAACTTAAGTGTCTGCTGTTTTTATTTTGAGTGCAAGAACAATTACAACTCAAGGCAAATAACAATGAGATTAGGGTTTTAATATAATATGCTGGTCACAATGGCTGTATTAGGGCTAAATAGATTCAGAATTTTTGTTTCCTGGAGTAAAAGAGTACCTCAGCTTAGTGCTGGAGCACATTTTGTATTTGCAATTTGTTGTTCCTTGCGTTGATTTGAAGCTAATATATAAAACGTTAATTAAGGTTCAGGGCTTCTTGTTGTTCTGGTTCAAGGATACAAGCCATGCTTATTTCAACTAGCAAATTTTTTTAGAAGTCCCCTTCAGCAATATTTAGCATTTTAGTTCTTGCATTTGGTTTTTTAGGATTTTGAATCAATGTGAAAATGATGCTTCTTTTTTTGTTATTGGTGTCCATTATATTCTGTTTGGCTTTTGAGAAAAGGTTAAAACAAAAGAAGAAAAGGAGAGTGATGTTGGAGGTTTTACAATCCTTGGTTAATTTTGACTAAAAGAAAAAGTACAGAAAGAAATTGGGGGAAGGGGATGGTTTGTACAGATAACCTGAGTTACATGATGTGGGACAAATAGTAGGTAGAAAAAACGTTGGGAGGAGATGGAGCTACTATCTTCTTTTTATTGCCTTTTCTGTTTGTGAAGAAAAAGGATTGGGCTGGTGGTTCTTGTTGTCTTTGATGTTTCTTGCAGAAGCATGACTATCTCCATCTTAAACTGGATAGGTTATGAAACCTGTTAGTACTTTCAATGTTCAGATTTCAAACCAGTTTTTATAATTTTGAACATTGTCATAGCAATTTTCAACTCTTGTTGACACAATAGAGTTCTTAAAACAGAAGGCATTTAATAAAAAAGTTATTTAAGCTGTTTCAAACATTTCTTGTTAGCATATAGCAACTGGCTTGTGGAGTTGAGGAATGACTGTACTGATTGTGAAAAATTCTGCCGCATGCTCCTGGCTGTTTTTCTATGACAAAAATTCATTCCATCATATGTTAAATCTAATTAATTTGATATGGGCTGTAGCAAACAATGCAATTCATTCAAGACAAGGGCTATACAGGTGAAAAATGGTTTGGAGAATGCTGTTCCTGTTATTACTGTGCTACTTAACCCTGAGAAGGTATGTTTGCGATTGTTATTAGCTTTGCTTGCAGCACCTTAAGAATTGAATCTGTTATCCAGCTTCATATTCTTTTACTAAAGCCATAGATGTCATGGAATTTTAAATAATATAATAATAATGTTCATAAGTGAGTATATCGAAGATCTTCTGTACCTCATTCTCACCATATTGCTCTATTGCATGAAGTTGCAAGCAAAATGAAACATTTAAATACTCAAGTCATTTGTGGATGTGATTTCTTTTAGTGCTGCAAAATTCTGAGCTTGTTTGTTGGACTATGCTATTGGACTTTATTTTGGATTATTCTGTGGATATGTTGCCAAATTCATGGATATGTATGACATGACTCTGTTGTCATGTATTCTGTAAAGGCATTTTGGATGTTGATGCTCTTTATCTTATATGTTTTCTGTTGTTGAAGATGCATGGATGCTTGTTTGTGCAAAACTCTGTTAAATCCATACGCATATTTCAATAAGATGTTTCATGGAGTTGGCCACTGATACGTTGTGTGAATTCAACACCTGAAAATTTGCACACATGTAGATGCATATGCCATCATTTTTGGTTGACATGGCTGGACTTGTATTTGTTCTCCAAGTTGTATCAAGTGTTTCTTGCTGGTGTTAATTAAATAGATTCTTCAGTAACAATAAGGCTGCTTATATAAAGAACTGCTGAAATAAGCCTGAATATTTTGCACAGGAAATAGCTTCTTACTTGCATATTTATGTGCATTTCATGTTTCAATTTTATCTACTGTTTTAACATTTCTGTCCAATTGATGCTTTTTTATTTTACAGCCTAGAAGGGGATGCTTTGAAATACGGGAGGAAGGTGGAGAGAAGTTCGTCACTCTTCTGGTAAAACTTACAACAGCAGTATCTGGTGACACATTTGTGATTTGAGTTTTACCCTTGAAATTGTTCATGGCATATTGTGTTGATGGCATATTGTTAACCTTTTGGCCTAGGCTTGTTGAATTGTGTTAATGTTGTATATCCTAGAGTTGAACCAAACTGGTTAGAGATACCAGTTATCACATGCTAGATAGAATTAGAAAAAGAAAATTGACTAAATAGCTTCACGGCAAATGTTAAAACATTCTCTTTGATCATTATGTTATGGCGATGTTCTTTTCTGTTGCTCAGATCTTTGACTTTATATCAACTCATTGATCACGTGGGATTCCCAAAGCCTTACCACTAGGTGTGGCATTGGTTTGATTTGATTAGTTTGAGGGGTTATCAACCAAATCAATCAAACTAAAAATATTTTTTATAAATCGTTATTATTTTATTGTAAATTTGGAAAAAAAATTAATAAAATATTGGTGATAAAAAATGTTAAAAATAGTTCAATAAATAACTCAAAATTTGTCTATTCTATTAATTAACACTTTCAAAACTTATATTTTTTTTTAAGAATTATTATTTTTTAATTAATTTTCATGAATGATCGTTGTTTTTAAATTTTAAATTAATATTATGTTAAAAAAAAGTGGTTGTATATAAAATAAAATCAAATATATTTAATTATAATAATAGTAAAATGCAATATATATATATATATATATATATAAAATTTTGGTTCGATTCGGTTCGAAATCGAGAAAAGTTCAAAAAGCAAATCAAATTAAATTTTTGATTTGCTTTATTTTTTAAATCAAACCAAACCAAGTAGTTTGTGAAACTATTGATTTTGATTTGGTTTGATTTGGTATGATCGGTTTGACTTCTACCTCTACTTACCACTCTACTGTGTGGCCTACTTGGACATGTTCTATGAAGCAGGTCAGCAGAGGATTGGAATTTTTCCTCGCCTGTTTATGCTATGGAGGTGTAGGATATTAGATATTTCCTCTCAAAGGAGAAGCATAGTGCTGTTGCTTCTTTAGCAAACGTCGTTTGCTCTGAGTTTAGCCTTCACATCATCTTTCTGTGGAAGACTTTTTTTTTGCCCAGACAATTGGTGATTTAGCATCTGATATGTTTTCTTCTTTAATATTTCCATGAGTCTCTTATCTTCCCTGATGTAGTCTCCATGTTGCCTTATCTTCAACATTTACAGGACATGAAACGGCCATTCCATCCAATGAGGAATCTTGACATGGACCAAGTCATCTCAGATATAATTGAGAAGATCAAATGATGAGCCAATGCATGCTGGTGTATTTTGGTTGCGGAGCAGTCTTCTTTGGAGTTGGAAGTTAACCAAACTAACATGATTCCAAAGTGGAAACCTTTTTAATTCAATTCTGTTGATTTTCCATGCATGCTTATATTTGTTGTTTCTTTGTTGCTCTGATACTGTCATGGCCATCATCTCTTTGAAAAAAATCATTTGGATATATTTTTGACAAGCATATGATGAGATTGTTAGTTAAAGTGACGTGCTCCCTATGAATTTGAGCACCTTCTCTGTTTCTATGATTGTCTTTATACAGTCATCAATTTGATTTGTAATCTTGTCTGTCAAAGCTCAGGTCTATTAATTTTTTGCTGAAACAGAGAATCAAGGTTATTTTCTTCTATTTTAGAAAGAAAAATGATCAGGTTGGTCATTTCCGTGCTATTCTGAAGTGCTAGAAATGAGGTTTACATTCCTAATAACTATGAAGTGATCTTTAGGTTCAGAATGAGAGTTTGAACTAAGGAGCCTAATAATCAAAAATAAAAAATAAAAAAAATTACCCCTTTCCTTATATTGTATTTCTGTTTGCTTTATTATGTCTATAAGTTGCGACTTAGGGGTGGGAGTCTAGGCTTGAGAAGCTGCCTTTGAAGATCAAAGGCTTTAATTTCCTTAAAGGATTTGCCGGTTCTTTTTGGCATTTGAAAATCAAAGGAAAATAAAATGGTAGCCATAACAATGGGCCTTGAAAATTTTGAGGTTAGTGATTTTATCAGCCATTCATCTTAACGGAAGAACCTGCAAAATGATTCTTTTGTGCTTAACAATGGATTGGTTGTTAAAAGTTTTCTAATCTATATTTGATGAGATGAATTAAATGTGTGTTTTTTAATAATTGGGAAAATTTTAATTGGGAAGATATAAAGAATTAACTAGCATGAGATAGAAGTATAATTGAAAGATTTTTTGGCACTTCGAATGTGGAAAACATTTGAAAATAAAATGGAAAATTGTTGATCCTTAACTTCTCATTAATATCAAAACTAATATGTGGCAAAATTCAATTCAAAAGAAAAAAAAAAAAGAATGCCACGTTTCTAATAATAATAATAACAAAACAATTAGAGAAATGAAAAAAAAAAATGTAAGGGAGGATCATACATAGAAGAGAAGTACATTACATCCTGCGTTTTCCATTTTTTGTTATCTGCTAGTTTTTCTTTTCCTTTTCTTAAATTTTCTTAAAATTAAGCTTAATAGAAACCCATCATGCAGGCAGCAAACCCCACGACTGCTGCAACACCGCCACTCACCTGCATACGTGAAGAACCTGAGTGATCAGCAGGTGCTACAGCCGGAGTCTCAGCATCTGCTGCTGGTGAGTTTGGCTCTGGAGGAGAGTTGACAGGTGCATCAGCTTCTGGAGCATCAGCAGCAGGAGTAGGAGCATCTGCTGGTGCTTCGGTGGGTGCATCATCGGCAGCTGGTCTATCAGCAGCCGGTGCAGGAACGTCGGCATGACACATGGCAGGTTTCGTAGCTAGTGTTGGGGCAGGAGTAGGGGCCTTCTTCTTGTGAGCACCAGGTGGTGGAGGAGATATGTTTTCAATCCCTGGAGTCTGAATAACACCACTAACTTTGAGCACGGAAATTTTGTAAGACTGCATAGCAAATACTCCCTCGAGACGGGTGAGTGGAGCACCTTTAGCAGCACTGCAGAACCAAGCATGATTCCGTTGACAGCCGTAGCAACATCCAAGAACCCTTGTTGATCATCTGCAAGGACAGTATTCTGATACAATGTGATGAGAATGTTACTCTTTTTCTGAAGCTTTCTCAGCTTTGTATCATTGTAGTAATCATGAATCACACGGAAGCTCAATATTCTCTATGTCACGTCCAAGGGTTTGCCAAAGAGAACACCAATGGCATCATTACCGATGGCGACGACGGTAATGGTTTGACGGCTGTTGATTTTCTGGGCTAGGCTCGTCTGAGAGAGAAGGCTGTTGAAGTTGCTAAAATCATTAAATCAGGGAAATTTGAAAGAAGCCTTGTTATATTGAGAAGTTGAAGTTGAGGAGAAGATGCAAAAAAGAACAAGAAAGGGAAAAGAAGAGGCCTTGGAATCCATTTTTTAGTGAAAATAAGTGGATTCTAAATGGCTTCATTGTTGGAATTATTGTGGTTTATTTGGGATTCCCCTGCTTGATACAAAAGAGAGTTGAGCCTTCTTATACATGTTGATATTTTTACGTGATATAACATGTCAAAAATTTAGAGGTTTAAGAGTGAATTTCTCTGCCTGTAGTAAGTAAAGATCAGTAAGTGGTTTTGAATGGAGGGAGATGGTGAGGAAGGTTTGTGGAAGACCAAATCCATAGAATTTACATCTGTTTCAAGAGAATTAATTTTAGATTTCATCTGTATCTGATGCTGAATCAATTCAATGCTATTTATTTTCCATTTATGCAAGCTAATGAAACGATACCGTTTGAGTCTCTTGCAATCTGTTAGCCTGTTTTAAAGATTAAACCCGCTGAAATCTCGATGTGTTATTCCAAATCAAATAAGGCCTGAGTCCAATTAACTTAGCATACTTTGGGCCTTTAGATCATCTTTATCTTATACTTTGGGCCTTCCTATTTCTTTTATAAGTGATTAGTGATGAGTTCTTTACAACTCAACATATTTTTTCTCAGTATTTTTTATCCCAACAAACTTTTACTATTAAATAGATAATATAAAAAGTTATTTTTATAAAAAAAAAAAAAATTTATTATAATAATAAATCTTATTATAATAAAATTATCTAACTTATAATATGAAAAATTAATTAAAATGTTTTTATCTGTTAACATAATTTTCAACTTCGCAGATTTATATATTATAGATATATACTCATAATTCATCATCTAAATTAGAACAGTTAGAAGGGTTTCTATAAACCATTAATTGAGTAATAATAAAAAATTCAATGTAGTCATTTCAAGTTTCCGGTAAAGCATAAATTAAAAATATGCATTATTATTTTTAATTGAAATTAGATGTACTATTTTAATAAAAAGAAACCATTATCAATATATATATATATTATTATTTTCCCAATGGAAATTGAATATTTACCCTAGGGAATCATACAACATACATGTATCATATATAACTTTAATTTGAACAATATATATATATATATATATTTAATAATTGAATGATAAATGAAACTGTTTTTTAATCATTATAAAGTGAATGACATCTTTTAATAGACATTGAGGTATAATTAGTTAATTTATGATAACTTTTTAATATGTGTGGTTTGTAATTATTCTTAAATATAAAGAGATGTTTAATAAAATTGAATTAGTTATAGAGAATAAATTTCCCTATTCTCATAGCACATATTCTTCTTGAATGGGAATATATATATATATCAAATAAGAGATTGGTAATATTAACAAACAATAAAACTAGGTATCTATCTCAAGCTTAGTTTTTGTTCCCATTTCCTTTGAGCTTTTGCAATATTCCATTTAGCTACATTTTTTTTTTGAAGATACTTATTGCTTATTTAAGTTATTCCTAATCTAATTAATACCCTTAATTCACTTTAATCATGCTTTTATGATACTAATATTATGTTAATGAGTACATATGCTGTCGACTTTAACTAATGCTGCCCTTCTGTACAATTCCATTCAGATTACTTAATTAAAATGTAATTGAGTACATATACCACAAACAATATATAATCTTATTTTTCTTTTAACATCACTTTTTGTTATGTAAATATGAAAATGGGTACATATACCACAAGGATCTTTCTCTCCCTATATTTATGTATATGTTGAAGTACTTAATTAATGATTTGTTTCTTAATGGAGTTTACTTGTATTAATTAATTAGATGAAACAATTCCAACTAAGCATTTATTTTAGAAATATGTAATAGTAATAATCACTTTGATTTATTCTTGTATTAAAATTTGATTAATGCGTGATGCTATAAAAATATTTATTTATATAATTGAATATCCGAAATTACTATACACTAGCCCTTTTTCAACCCTGTGTTTTCTTCTTATATTCATGGATTATTTGAAGATCCAGTAATTGCCACTGAAAGGGGTTAAAAAATAATAATCATAATAAATAAATAAAAGATAATTGATGTGACCTTAACTGAAAGAGTTTTTCGGGGGTAATTAGCTAGAAAAATCAATAAATTATAATATTTTTTTTAATGTAATAATAAATTAAAATTTTCTTTCAGATATGTCATTATATTTTAAATTTTATTTTTTTCATTTTATAGTCACTTGTCGGATTTTTTATTAAAAAATTGACGCATCAAGCCAGTAAGCAAATCTTATTAACTAAATATATTATGTGGATGACAAGTCAAAAGGAGATGCCACGTCAGCAACAAATAGTGTTACTGCATTGTGGGACCCACTACAGCATCCCCACTTTTCCTCTTCTCTACTTCACCCGTTTCACTTTTCTTTTGTTCCTCAAAACCTATCTCTATTACTTCAACTTCCAATTATTACCCATCAAATCTAAAGTCAATTATTTTTTGTCACAAATTTATTGCTCATTGTAGTTTTAAGTAAAATTTTCAAATATAAATTCAAACTTTTAAAAAAAAAAATTTACAGCCATGAATTCACCTTTATCAAGTAAGAAAAACCCAGCAGTAAAAGTGGTGATGGTCTAACCATCTTCTCCCAGATTCTCTGTTAGTACTCTCAACCAAACTTTTAGAGGACAATTGCCAAATTTCTCACCATAATGAACTCCTCAACCAATTACCATCTCTCAAGCATGCTGAACACACTCTCTTCACTGTTAGATTCGCCGTCTCCACCCTCCAATCCTCAGTATATGGTATTCGATCAAGGCTTTTTGAACTATATAAATCCATCCAATCCAAAACCCTCTAACTCTCTAATCTTCATTGCACCACTAAACTTTTGCAATATACAATCGGTGCTCTCTGACTATATAAGAAGCTCCCCCATCTGATCTCTGCATTGGAAATTGAGCTTGAGAAGTTGGATCTGACAATGGCAACGCAACTCCATTGTGAGATCTTGAACCTTCTTTTTCTTTTGTTACGCTTTGCAACCATAATAAAGGATTGCATGAGATTGAGTTCAAAGCTTCGATTTTTTAAGGAGTAAAGATAGGTAATCACTATGCTCTGGTGTCTGAAAAGTTGCTCTTTTTTTTGTTACATGGTGGATTGATTTGGGTACTCTCCGATTATGAACTCATACCTATTTTTCGGGTAAGAAAATCTCTCTTTATTAGTAGATAGAGTTCCTTTTTGCCATTCATAGCCTTGAGTGAGAAAAGCCCTTTTTGTTTCTATGTAAAGCTCAATTGGATTAAAAAAAATTAGAGAAAGATTGTGAAACTAGGCTATGAAATTTTGGAGAAGGAATAGAGGGACTGAATTAGGCTGAAGTTGGTATTGGATTGCGAGTGTTATATAATTTGGGAGAGCTAAAGGTTACTGTGGAGTAGCTAGTTTATAAGTATAAAGAAATTGATATTGAAGAGTATTGGTATGACTTTGGACCTGAAGGTCATTTTTGCTGGAGGTGTTGGTATTGGGTATGGACCGGATGGGGTAAGAGGGTGTGGCACACCACAAATTAGGGTAGGCGCAAAGGCAAGAGAAGTGTTATAGCTGAGGATGGACACTTGTATTAGACCAATTGCATTTTGTAGTGGTTGTTGTTTGGCATTTGCAAAGGGTGTTAACTAAGAAGAGGGATTTGTTCATGTTTTGCTACTTGATGAGATTATTGAGTAATTGTTTTTTTTCCTCTCTCTATTGCCACGTGTCCATCACACATTGGGTGGTAAATATTATTTTTTGACTTTGGGTCCCATACCACATAAAATAAGTAAGATGATGTGGCGTCTCTCTCTTAGGTGTTATTCACATGGCATATCAAGTCAATAAGATTATATTACGTGGCTTGCCACGTCATTTTTCCAACTAAAAATCCGGCAAATGATCATAAAATAATTTTTTTTTTTTAAATTTTAGTGACTCATATGAAAAAAAAATTTTGATTTATAACCATATCGAAAAAATACTAAAATTTAGTGATTTTTAGAACTAATTATCCGAGTTTTTCTTCCTCCCAAGTTTCTCTTAGAATATGTTATGCTATATATATAAATTAATGTATTGTGTTCCTGTCTTATAAATTAATGAAAAGGTGTAATTTAGTGTATGGAAAAACCTAGAAATTGGAAAGATAGAAATTGAGGGTAGGGCAATAGTTACAAGTATTGCAACAATCAACTTTAGATAATTGATTCTCAAAGCAAAGCGAGATAGTCTTTCTGATAAGATTTGTTGTAGTGTTTGATGGATTGTCCCCACCACATCCTCTTCTTTACATAGTCCTTATTAAAAATATTGTAAGAAATTAAAATAGGAAAAAGATAATAAATAGAAATTCTTGCTCATCTCAATTTGTCTTTCAAAATTCAAACAGCTGTTGAACACACTTATCATTGTTATCTTACTTTGATATATGGGAAACTGATGTAACTTAAACTAGTCACTGCCACCTCATTCATTTCTTTATTATTCATCAGATTTTTCTTATGTTATATATCTTCATTATATTTGAATTATTTGCATTTTTAAAACATTTAAAATTTCTAAAATGAAGAAATTTGAAATCCTCATCTATTATTATTAGATAGATATTTGATTCATATAAACATATACAATTTTTTAAAAGATCAATGAAGTGAGACATATATATAAACATAGTTCACTTTTTTCGTACTTATTAGGGAAGCAAATGCAGTTGCTGATAATTTAATTCAAGATGGACTGGTAAGTGCACGCTAGAATTTGGGAGGAGCCTTTGGTTTCTTATTGTATTTTTGCTTTGTACAAATTTTTTATTTTTAATTTCTGATGTAACAAAAGAAAAAAATCAATGGTGTGAAACATAGTAGTTTAGGTTTAATAAATTAAAAGGGTAAATGATTTTAAAAATCACTATATTTTGATGGTTTTTATATCGTGATTATCAAAGTTTAATTTGATAATTTTTTTTAAATAAGAGGCCATTTGAAATACTCTGGCTAAAAATTGATCAGAATATTGATATGATATGACAAGTCACCTATCCATCTGACTCAATATTTTATATTATATAATTTGGTGATATGAATCCGATGAGAGTATTGAATTATGTTAATTTTTTTGTGAATTTTTTACTTGAACCTTTTATATGATCTATGAATTTTCCTCTACAATATCTCAAAGTTTAGTAATTTTAGAAATTATTTATCACAAATTAAACTCTCCCAATAAAGAAATAATAATAATATTAAATTAAATTCAGCAGACAAAAAAAATATGCAAGAGTTGTGCTGTGCATATATAGGTGTTTCATATAAAGTTTATCCATTTCTACTGAAAACTGGAATCACATTTTCCCCCCTTTAAGCTGGAAGGGGACATCTTCATCTAAATCCAAAAATATATATATAAAAGTAAGGAATGCATGACAGGGTGTATTGGTTATTCCTGGATGGATAGAAAGGTGAAAAATTGATGTAATAAACAATATAGAATAAAAGAAGAGATTGGCACCACTTTAGGATTTAGCAAATCAAAAACATATAATAAGAGTTATATGTTGTGATGAGTCTGTGTCTTTAGGATGTTATGGTATGGGTAAAGAGGAACAACAGAAGCAAAAGTGATGCCTTCTTCTTAAGAATGGATTGCTAAAGCCATTACACATTATTTTTGTTTGCTTCAATTCCTTCATTTTATAAAGGTTTTCAGGACCACTCGCTGACTGTATTTTCTATGTTCAAACTTCTTTATAATTCAATGCCAATTCTATATTTCCTTCTTCCTTTCCTTTCCACACATTCATTTTCATTTGGTTTCTTCTTTTGAATTTATTTATAACTATTTATTATCTACAGAAAATTAATTAATGTAAATCAAATCAAATTTATAATGAATTTTATAAAATTAAGAAATTTCATGAAATTAGGAACGAAAGCTTTCTGAATGTAGATTTGATTGAAAAATGAAAATGAGAAATATCCAAATGTCGAAGTAGGAGTGAAGGAGGAGCGCTTGGATAATAGATTTGACAAGACTTCGGTTGGAGGGTCCTCTTCTTGGACCATTATAGCCCATGTGATCTCATGTGGGCAACTTAGAAATTGTCAACAACGAAAATTAACTTGATGTTATTTCATTTTTCTTTTCTTGAAAAAAAAGAAATAGAATGTGATAATGATAAGTGAAATCTAGTGCTGTGGTCCTCCGGTGAAGTACTATAAACTTCAATTATTTATCAATAGACTTTTCATTCTTAAAAAAAAATTCAAATATAATACCTACTTTGACCATTATTTGTATCATAAAACTCTTACCTGTATTTAATTAATATAAATTTTTTATATAATTTTTTGTTAAAAAAAAAATATTAATATTTTTTTTTATTTTATATATTCATATTAAATTGAATTAATATATGCACTAAATATAAACTGTTTATGTCTATCATATTTTATTTTTATTGTATTTTACGCTTAGAATTTAATCTCAAAAAATAAATATAACTTTATTAGCAGTGATGAAAATGAAGAGGACTATAATAATCATAATTTATTTTTGAAATTTATTAATATTTATTATTCTAACTAGATTTTTCTGTGAATAGAATTATAAATTTTAATTTATGAAAAAAATATGGTTCAGATAGATAAAATATTAGACATTTAACATTTTTCAAACTCAAATTTTATTTATAAATAAGTATAAATTTTCAAAATTTAGAAAAGGGCTTTTTTCCAAAAATTTACGTCAATATATTTTTTTTATTATTGCAGCTAATAACATTAACATATATATGTACATTTCATTAATAACATAACAAGGAGAACTAATATATAATTTTTTTTTTATTATAAAATATTCCTAAAGGAAAAAGATGGGCAGGTTTGAGCTCATAATTTTTTAAATGGTGAGGTATTCATTCGATCATTTAGCTTTTAGATATTAATCCAATAAAATAGTTATTGGTTTTATATAGATTTATTTATAGTAAAAAATTAAAATCATTTATAACAAAATGTGTCTATAATAAAATATCATGATTTCACACACCAACATATATGTACACACAAATATTCCACTCTATCTCAATGTGGAAGAGAATGAGGGGAAGAAATTAACTTTCATGAAAAAGTTAGATTATGTAATCAATGAGTTTTTTTTTTTTTTTTCCTTTTAAATTTAGCTTAAACTGAAACTCAAATTTAAAAATCATATATCTAAAAATAATTTTAGTACTGCTAAATTAAAAATTTATTGATTGTTATTAATAATAAATTTTTAATTTAGTGGCATTTGAATCATTATCAAGATGATAACATCTCAAATTTTAATCATAGTCGGAGACTTGTAGCCTGATATAAAAGAAAAAAAAAGTTAGATAATTTAAGAACTTGTGTAGGTCATCATAAACTACACTAACTTGGTAGAAAACAAAGAAAGGGATTTATAAGGCTGCTAAAATAATTTGGATTAATTGTTATTTGAACCTAAAATATTACAAATGGTAACAAAAGATTATATATGTTATGATTCATATGTCGTAACTGTTTGAAGATTAGATTGTTGAATTAGAAGGCTTACAAGTGAAAGAATTATTCATGAGAATAGAAAGCATCTAAAACACTAGAGAATCATAATATTTGGAAATCAAATACTAATTTGTAGGGACATAATTAAAAAATTTTAGTTGGAGGATCAAAATTAAATAAATAGAAAATTTTAGTATTATAAATTATATATAATTTTTTTACGAGAACCAATTAAAAATTTAGATGTAATTTTAGTAATATTAAATAATCAAAATTAAACTACTAGAAAATTTTAGTATTATTAATTATATATAATTATTTTTAAAGAATCAATTAAAAAATTTATATGTATATATACATATATTTATAAATTTTAAAAAATTAATTAAAAAACTTATATATATATATATATATATATATATATAAATATATAAATTTTAAGAAGAACAGGACTACTCATAATACCTTGATTATGCCCCTGCTAATTTGTACATGGTTATAAATGAAGTCGTTGCAAGTTTTCAAACATTGATAGGGAAAGGGCATGAAGAGTTTATCGGCTAACTTAGTTATGTATAAGAAAATTAAAATTATCCCACACATTGCTAATTTCCAAGGGCGAGCTCGGTGTGAGAACTAAAGTCATATCATTTTAAATTGTGATTTGACGGCTAAATATATATTAAGTTAATTAAGAACTGTATATATGAACATTTGTGAATTGCATTTGAAGTGTTAATTACTTTTACATTCTAAAAGAAAAAGTTTAATTCATTTTTAAGGAGCAGAAATTATCCTCAATTTCGGGATGTGAAAAAGAAAAAACTTTGGTTGAATTAAGTAATTAAGGCCCAAAATGATTTTTAAAAAAAAGTACGGATTTGACAAGAAAAATTTGATAAATCCCCAATGATGACTTGATGAGTAACCAACAAATTAAATTAAGGAAGCACAAAATGGCCTTTTCAGTTGCCTAACCCACCAACAAAAAAAAAAAAAAAAAGTGAAAAATCCACAAATCTCTTCCACTCTCTTCACGTGGAGAGCTCGTGATGTAAGTGGTGTAGCCTAGCCTCTTTTTGTTGATTGACTTTTGGAAATTATATTTTACAAACTCTCATCAACAGTGTCCCATAGATTCTGTATTCTAAAGCTAAACATATATATAAAATAGATTCTCCTAAACCAACCCCATGGATGGTACATGTGCCCTAAATCACACCCTATAAGCATCCGTGTACCCTCATATTTAAACCCATATGGACCCACTGTATCTAGATTCTGTACCTAAAACCCAAACATGCCCCACAATAACATCTCCTGTAAACCCCACTAAACATTCCGCTCTGCTACTCCTGGAGAGTATTTTTCCCTATGTTTGTTTTCTTGTGGGCTATGAAGCAATATAAATACCCCTCTCCCCTTCCCCTCTTCACTCGCCAACCCACTCTCACTCCCAAGAGCTCAGCTTACCTACTAATTCTCACACACATTCTAAAACAAGTACTATACATTTCTCTCTCTCTCTCTCTATATATAGAAAAAACATATATTAACAATGTCAGGAGTTTGGGTTTTCAAAAATGGTGTAATTCAAATTGGAGAAACCTCAACAAGGAGAAAGGTATTGGTGCACTTGCCAACAGGGCAAGCAATATCTTCATACTCTTCTCTTGAGCAAATACTGGGAGATTTAGGTTGGGAGAGGTATTATGGAGGTGACCCTGACCTTTTCCAATTCCACAAAAGCTCTTCCATTGACTTAATCTCTCTTCCAAGAGATTTCTCCAGATTCAGCTCTGTTCACATGTACGATATTGTGGTTAAAAACCCCAATATCTTCCACGTCAGAGATATGTAAGCTATATACCTCCATTATATAACTATTAATATATTGCATATATAGTTTTAAGTTAATTACGCTAAGTTATGTTTAGATGTGCATATTGCATTTAGTTGCATGCATGTGTCTATTCTGATCTGTACTATATATATTTGGGGCATTGTTGTTTTTGGTTGGTGTGGTGATCTTTTCTTGGAGGAGTTCCTTATTCTCTATATATAAAAATAAAGTGTTGGGCGTTTGGGTTTTCAAAAATTGTGTAATTCAAATCGGAGAAACCTCAACAAGAAGAAAGGTACTAGCGCACTTAATTCCTAACAGGGCAAGCAGTATCTTCATACTCTTCTTTTGGGCAAATACAGATACATTTGGGTTGGGAGAAGTATTATGAAGGTGTCTGACCTTTTTCAATTCCACAAACGCTCTTCCATTGACTTAATCTCTCTCCCAAGAGATTTCTTCAAATTCAGCTCTGTTCACATAAACATATTTTCGTTAAAAGCCTTCCATGTCAGAGATATGTAAGCAACATACTATATAGTTGCATCTTGCATGCGTGGTGTCTCCTCTGTACTATATATATTTAGGGCATTGTTGTTTTTTATTGGTGTGGTGTTTTCTATGTAGAAGCTTCATTGTTCTCTATATATAAAAATAAAGTGTTGGATGTTTGAGTTTTTTGTTATAGTGTAATGTTTTCCTTAATTTGTTTAAGTTATTGAATTGGCTTTGTTTCTCACAAGAATAATGTCATCTTATATATAAGTATTTGAGAAAACCAATAAATAAATGAATTTTAATTCTATAATAGAATTGGGGTTGCTTTCGTGGCTGTAAGATTACGAGTTTTAAACTTTTAGGTAGAGCCCAAACCAAAAGAACAAAAAAATGAATAAGGGAACTTGTTCCATTACTTGAGAGGCAGTGTCGCCTTCAATTGAATTGCTGTCCATTTCTAGCTAGCAAAGACACAGTTGTTTTAGCTAGTGCTAATATCAGAATGATGCTTTGGCTATGTTTATGATGGAAAGAGAAAGGGGATAATTTACACCTTTTTGCGTATGGCCCCATTACTCAACCCCCTTCGATGACAACATTTCCCTAGATTACAAATTTTGCATGGTTTGGTAAACAAAGATTAAGAAGCCATCTTCAGAACTGCGAAATCTCAAATATAAGTTCTCATAATTGAAGCTAAGTTTATAAAAGAAAATATTAATAATAAATCAGCAAACTAGTCGATTCTCTCCATCTAATCAAATTTTCTATTTGTTAAAGAAATTAAAATTTCGATTTTATAAAATGAATGATCTATTAATATCCAAATGCAACAAATTAATTCGTGGTATACTTTCACCTAATTCTTCCAAATGTGCCTAAAATCAAAAGGAATTAAAGAAATCAAGGCAAAGAAACCCCCCACAAATGACATAAATTATGGTAATGTAGAGTCTACTGATGATACCAAATAGATATATGTGGTTTGACAAGTCAGAAGTAGATGAAAAATGTGTATGTAATTATTTGGGTGGTCAATTAATTGGTTGGGGTTGATGATTTTACATTGGGATGTAATGGTTAGCAGGAAATGATTTTATAGTGGAAAAAGAAAATCTTTTTTATGTAATGATAGGAGGAGGGAGAGAACCTGTGATCTTATCATTATATTTTTAGCGAGAACTGAAATTTGAAAGGGGGTTTTCATTGGGTCTGATTAGGGGATGATGATTCTATTAGGTCCCCCAAGAAGTGAGGGCCGATGGGCCTTCACGTGAACTGGATTGAACTGCTACATAAAGACCAAGACTATGGTGGCCTAATGATAGGAAGTGGGTATAGATTGTGATGTCTCACGCGGCACATCATTTAAAAGGGGATTATTTTCAATTCCTTTTGAGATACCTCCCTACAGTTTAGGCACGTGACCACTCTACACTCTTCAATTCATATTTCACAATATAAATTTACCTATTCGAATTTTTTATCTCATTTAATATTTTATCTATTATTTTATATATTTTTTTATATATTATATTATTAATTATTAAAATATTTTAAAAAAATAATATAACATATATAAAATTATATAAAATAAAAAATGACACATCAAATAAGAAATGATACGTATTGATAAATTCATTCACTGAATCTTCAAATTTTTATCAACTTTTGTCCTTTTAGGTTCAGGTATATCCTTATCTCATCCCAAATGGATACATGTACATTTGATTCAGCTTACATTGGGTATTATAGTTATCTGCATTCCACATTTTTCTCATTGTCTTTTTTTTTTTTCAATTTATAGTCAATAATTAAAAAATACAATTTTTAAATTATTAATCGTTAAATCTTCATGAAATGCTATTCTATTAATTAATGTAAATGCTCCAATTCAAAAATATATATTATTTATTGTATATGTAAATACCAATAAATAAACATACATATTCTTCAATAAAATATATAATATAATTTTTGTTTTTCATTTCTTAATTTTATCATATAGCAGAAACTAAGTATGGAAGAGCTTTCTTAATTGTGGGCGTCAGTTTTTGTTAACAATGGGGGGCTAAAAGACCAAAAACAAAAGCAGAGAGGAATTTTAGGTGGAGAAATGTAAAACAGAGCAAAAGCATCTCCAGAATCTTTCTTTCTATAGTTGCAAATTAAGCAGCCAATGTATATAAAAATTAGGTTTAAGAATCTAATGGCGGCTTCACCATAACTTTTTACTAGATGTGACAAATGTGATAGAATTACATGATATTACTACTAATTTTTTAGGTACTAACCGTTAGCCCAGTATACAATTTACTTGGAAAACCCCACATTTTGTTTACAAGTAGTGACTGGTAGCTGAGCTTTATGTATAGCAGTCAGTATTTGTTTTCTTCTTTCTAAGGTGCTGAAATTTTGAAAAAAAACTAATAAATATTACATCAACAGCTTAGTCTCTGATTTACATTAAAAAATAGGTATTATTCTTAATCTTAATTAATTAAGGAATGTTTGGTGATTAATTATCCAGAATTATATAACCGTTTGTATATCTGTCCCAAAATAAATTTTATTTTGCTGGGTAAATTAACAGCCCATAGCAAGCCAGCCACACAGATTTTTCATAGGTAAACAAGCTAATATATTTTCTATTACCATATCTCCAACCCAATGTGTATATAAAGATAAGAATAGAAATTTAATTTTACAATGTCAAAGCTTATATTTTATTTTATATAAATGAATTTCATCCAATTTATGGAATTCATTTATAAATCTATATTTTTATATTTAGTATAAATAAAAATACATTTTAATTTTATGCTAAAATTGATTAAATTTGTAAATAAAATATAAACTTAATAAGAGATACAAACTACTAAATTCTAAATAATTATTCTTGATTTTTAAATACAAATTAGTAAAGTTATATATATTTAAATCAATTTCATAATTAATTCAAACATAAACTTTTTTAATGGAAATCAATATTTTAACTTTACTTGTGAAGCTAAACTTTGAAATTTCTTAGTTTTCAGTACAAAAACATTAAATTTGCATGTACCTTGCTATGACCACTTTTTCTCATTAAATTATCACACTTACTGTTACAAAATTGCATTTTCCATATGCATATTTGACCATCGCATATGTTCTTTCCCTTTCGTGGACTAATAATTATACCTTCAATTATATAATATGCCCATGAAAATCAAAGGCAAACATGAAAAATGTAACAAGACAAAGCTAAGAAACGGTGAAGGTTACTTTAACTTGGCAATGATGATTCAGACACTGAGTAAAACGGCATTTTTCTTATATTCAGACACTTTGTATAGATATGAAAAATATATTTTTTTTCATCTCACTACAACGTTAATACGTCCTATGAAAATAAAAGATTTGAAAAAAAAAATTGACACTAATATTATTAATTATAATAATATTTGAATAAATATAATTTTGCAATTATTTAACTGCAATAATAGAACTATATAATTCTTTATATTTTTAAAACTTTTATGTTCATCAAAACAAATATTTTGAATAATTAATGTGTTATTATTTTTTCTCAATTACATTTAGAATGATGTTTGGCTGAAAATGGATGTTTGGCTGAAAATAAAGTTTTGAAAACGCCGTTTAAAAAAAAATTTAGGTATAATTTTTTTATTTTATATATTTTTAAGTTTCAAAATGATATTTTCTTTTTACATTCAAATATTCAGAAAATCATTTAGCATAAACGTTATTTGTATGTCTATTTTAAATAAATATAAGGGTTAATTGTAATTTCCTCCCTGTAAAATGATCCATTACACTAAATTCCTCCTGACTTTTTAAAAATATATTAACTCCTCCCGACAAATGTCATAATATATTACTAGACATTTCCGTCCAATTTTATCGTTAGTCAACTTTACAAGAGTAATAAAAAGACCAAAATACCCTTATCCTTTATTTTTAATTAATTATATTCTATTTTTGTTTTAAATTTTTTTTAAGGTTAAAAAATTTATTTTCATATTTTTGACAAATTTTAAAATAAAAAATAAACAAAAATATTTTTTATAAAATATTTTTTATTTTTTATTTGTTATTTTTTATTTTAAAAAATAATTTAAGAAGAAATTAA
>CANXYC010243200.1:0-13375 GCA_948193065.1 Aleurites moluccanus | reverse complement strand
TTTTCACTAAAAAAACAAACATATTTAGATTTTATATATATATATATATATATATATATATATATATATATATATATATATATATATATATTATTACATAATTTCGATTATGAATATTATTAATAAAATAATATATCCACTCGTTTGTTACACTAAAATTTTAAATGAAAGTAACTTAAATTTTTAAAAAATATTTCTAAACTTTCCTATAAATAATAATGAAAGGCTTCTTGAAATCCACTAACGGAGCAATTTATTTCTATTGTTATTATTTTGAACTAATAGTGTTTATCTCCTCTTTCTATTTTTTTTATATATATTTATGCATCATTAGTTGCATAAGCATATGCCATATGGTGGGAAAAAAAAAAGGACTCAAACTTAAGGTTTTCCTCTATATGTTTGGATAGGTTTGCTACAATTTTCAAGCAAATTAGGTCACTTTCCAGTTTCTAGTCCAGTGTATTATAAAACGGAAGTAAGGTAACTCTGCTGCTAAAATCCTAGACCCTAGGAGATTCAGTGAGCAAGAGAGAACCATGGCCAACAATAACGAAAACTACGACGAAAATGAGGGCAATCAACCAATGTTACCAAGGCGACAATCATCCTACGAAGTAGTAAGCAATGAACTTGAAGAAATATTAAGCAACACTGAATTGACATACTTAGAGCGAATGCGAAAAGCTACCTGGCTCGAGACAAAGACACTGTTTTATCTAGCTGCACCAGCTATTGTAGTTTATTTGCTCAATAATGTGGTTTCCATGTCTACCCAGATCATGTGTGGCCATCTTGGCAATCTTGAGCTTGCTGCTGCCTCTCTTGGTAACACTGGAATCCAAGTTTTCGCTTACGGAGTCATGGTAACTCTTTATTTTAATCTGCACTGGTTAATTTTAATCTAACGAAGTGATTAATGTGATAATAATATAATTGAATGCAAACAGTTAGGGATGGGAAGTGCAGTAGAGACACTATGTGGCCAAGCCTATGGAGCGAATAAATTTGAAATGCTAGGAGTATATCTCCAACGGTCAACGATTCTCCTCACCGCAACTGGGATACCATTAACACTCATATATGTATTCTCCAAGCCACTCTTAATCGTATTAGGTGAATCAGAACAAATTGCATCTGCAGCTGCAGTTTTCGTCTATGGTCTTATCCCACAAATATTTGCTTATGCAGCCAATTTCCCAATCCAAAAGTTCTTACAAGCCCAAAGCATAATTTTCCCAAGTGCATACATATCAGCTGGTACACTTGTGATTCACTTATTAATAAGTTGGCTCGCAATATACAAGCTGGGCTGGGGATTGATAGGTGCATCATTAGTATTGAGTTTGTCTTGGTGGATTATTGTAGCAGCACAGTTTGTGTATATTTTGGTTAGTCCCAAATGCAAGCGTACCTGGAATGGATTTACTTGGCAGGCCTTCTTTGGGTTGTGGGATTTCCTAAAATTGTCTACTGCATCAGCTATAATGCTATGCCTCGAAACTTGGTACTTTGAGATATTGATTTTGATTGCTGGATTGCTCAAGGACGCTGAAATTGCCTTGGACTCTCTCTCTATCTGGTAATTAAGCAAAATATTAATTAAGCTCGGGTCATCACTTTATATACAAAATACATAAAGTAAAGCATAATCACATTTAATTAAATGCAGCTTGACAATATCTGTTTGGGTGTACATGATCTCAGTGGGTTTCAATGCAGCTGCAAGGTCAGTTTTATTTTATTTTTTAAAATATTAAACCTTTGATTAGTTAGTAAAAGTAGATTAACATATAAAAAATTTTGATTTTGTGAAACAGTGTGAGAGTAAGCAATGAGTTAGGGGCTGGACATCCAAAATCAGCGGCATTTGCGGTGTTGATAGTGACTTCAAGCTCCTTTATCATTGCTTTGGTCATTGCTATTCTTGTGCTTGTTTTTCGCAATGTGTTGAGCTATATCTTCACTGGGGGTACCACTGTCGCCAATGCTGTTGCTGAGCTCTCTCCTTTCCTTGCCCTCTCTATCATACTAAACGGAGTCCAACCGGTGTTATCTGGTATCACATTTTTTTTTTACTTCTTATTCAACTTTAATGGCTATCATATCTAAATAATGATTGAATTTATTTTCAATTTACTCTATGTTTGTTTAGAATAAGTCTTACACAAAAATTCAATTCAATTCTATCGAGTTTTTGCAAATGGAGCCTACAAAGTACAAACTCCTACTTGGCTACTTCAAATCATATAAAATTCTCGCTAAGCCATATAGTGTAATACATAGAAAAGATAGACAAATATTGAGCTCCGGATACAAGCAAGCAGTATTCAAGTTAAAATTTGAGCCTGCACTAACAAAGAAACAAGCAAATTGTCGGATATATATTATATTGTAGCTTCTTCTTTCGATCTTTTTGCTAAATTTTTTAAATCAAGGCCATTATGCAAGCTAACACAATAGCAGTAACACTAACGCATCTCCATTATTCCCTCTGCCACTTTATCAATGGTACAGTTGTTAGACATCTCTTTCCCTTTGTCTGTTCTTTCACTAATTTTGATTAATTATACATGTCTTTGATTTGAATATTTAATTATCATGAAGGTGTGGCTGTTGGATGTGGATGGCAAGCGTTTGTTGCATATGTTAATGTGGGATGCTACTACCTTGTTGGTCTTCCTTTGGGTTGCATTCTTGGCTTTGTTTTCGACTTGGGTGCAAAGGTACATAATAGATCGATATACTATTTTCAGTTAGTAAAATTTTCCTTGAAATTAAAGGGTGTTTGGAAACAAATTAAAATTCTTCTTCTTTTGATCTTCTTATTCATGAACATATAGTGTTTATATTTATATTCACTCTTGACAGATAATTGACTCAGTTAATTTATATTGTGAAACAAACAGGGAATATGGTCTGGGATGTTAGGAGGAACTATCATGCAGACTATTATCTTACTCTGGGTTACATTTCGGACAGACTGGAATAAAGAGGTAAAGTTAATAAATATTAGTATAGTCTTGTCATGGAAAATAAAGAGTAAAATAATAGTATAGTCTTGTCATGGATTATACTACTTGCTGCAAAGTTGATTAAGAGTAAAATTTTGGATTTTTTCAGGTTGAGACTGCGATGAGCCGCTTGCAAAGATGGGATGATGTTACAGAGCCACTAGTGAAGGATTAAAGGTGCAGCAATACGTGCAGTTGGTTCGGTGGAAATTTTGCAAGTTTTAGGAGATTTATGCCAATAGATCGTCATTTTTCTTAATTTGCAAGAACCACAAAATAAGTAAACATTTCCATTGAAAATCACCAGATTGTTTCATCTTGATTTGCAAGATTTTGTAGGATTTACTTTTATTTTTGTTTGAAAATCTCAGGGACCAAAACATTTTTATTTATAATGGGTTGTAATTTCTCTGTTTCTCCAAGACTAGGGAGTTTATTTTTTAAAATAAATTTACTTGGTTTAAAATTTTTCACAAACATTTATCATTATCATCATCATATTTTGGAAGGCATGGAGGATCTGCACTGCTATTAGATTTGATATTTCAACTACATCATATTATCAGAAAAAGAAGTTATAAAAGCAACTAGAATTAGACATCTAATTGGATATTTGTACAATATTGTGTGATATATATTTAGCGAGAGAGATGAAGGTAAAACTCGTTGAAAAAGGAATGACAAATACACAAGCTCATCTTGGTTTCCATGCCAACCCATATCATGTGTGGCCATCTTGGCAATCATGAACTTGCTGCTGCCTCTCTTTGTAATACTGGAATCCAAGTTTCACCATGGAGTCATGGTATAATTAATTAAACTCAATAACACTTTCTTTAATTTTACTCTAATGAAATGATTCATATATATTTTTTTATTCATGGGTTGTCAAATAGGCCGAAAGAACATTGCGAATTAGATAATTGAGGCAGCGCTCTCTTTTAATAATTCTCACCAAAATAGGGAAAACTCCAGTAATGCTGGTGGATGAGCAACTCGAACCCAATATTCCCACTCCCCATACCCATAAAGGGAGAAACAAGACTACTAAGACTATGTCTGATTGGTAAAATGATTAATTTAATAACAGTACGATATATAATTGAATGCAATTAGGAATGGGAAGTACACTGAGGCACTATATGGCCAAGCCTACGTAGCTCAGAAGTTTGAAAACGGTCAACAAGTCTCCTTGCTGCAACTGGGATATCATTAACACTCGTATATATATTTTCCAAGCCACTCTTAATCTTATTAGGTGAATAGAAACAAATTGCAGCAGCAGCACGCTGCGGTTCTCATCTACGGTCTTATTAAGTCCATAAATATGCAGCCAGTAAATATCGCTTTGATCATAGCTATTATTGTTCTTGTATTTCGCAATGTCTTGAGCTATATCTTCGCTAGTGGTACCACAATTGCTGAGCTCTCTCCTATCCTTTCCCTCTCTATCAATACCAAAAAAATTATATTTAGTTATTTAAACATAGTATCTGCCAAAGTAATAAGCTTCTAATTCCTTCTTCAAGTCATTTCTCCTCATCAAATTTAAAGGAAATACATAAAAAAGATGGACAAGTAATTGAGTTCCAATCTTTTTGATATGAATCTTTTGTTTTTAGTACTTAAATATGTTTCTAAAATCAAGGCTACTATTGATTCTAGCTAAGACAATAGCAGGCACACCTCTATTGTTATATCTACAGGAATGGATACTGAAATTTTAGAAAGGAACGTTATAATAATTGAGAAAAAAAAAAAAAAGAAAATAAAGAAAATAAAGGAAAATAAAAAAAAAATGAAAGTGAAGGAAAAATATTAAATTATAATTTATGAGAAATAAAAAAAGTTAATTTTTTAAAATAAAAAAATTATTTTGTTAATTTTATTAAAATATTAAAAACTAAATAATAAATTATTTTAACACTTTAAAAAAATCAAGGACACGTCCCTCTTACCTCCTCTTATTAGATCAACCTCATCACTACCACTTTATCATTGACTAGCAGTTAGACATCTCTTTCCCTTTGTTGTTCTTCCATCCATTTTGATTATAAATATAAGTCTTTTGAATATTTAATTATTATGAAGATGATGTGGATGACAGGCATTTGTTGCTGATGTTAATGCGGGAGGCTTATTCCCTTGGATTGCATTCTTGGCTTTACCAATCAATTTAAAAGATTATTATTAAATTAAATTAATATTTTTAATTTAAAATTTTTTTAAATTAAATTAAATTATTATTATAATTAAATAATCAATTCGTTTTAATTTAATCTGATTTAAATATTTTTAATTTATCGATTTCAAATCAATTTTTTTTTTTATAAATCGTTATTATTTTATTATAAATTTAAAAAAAAATACAGATAAAATATTGGTAAAAATTTTTTTAAAAATAATTTAATATTTTATAACTCAAATCTTGTATATTCTATTAATTAATACATCAAAAAATTTTATTTTTTCTTAAAAATTATATTATTTTTTATTTATTTTTTAATTAATTTTCATGGATGATACTTTTTTAAATTATAAATTAATATTATATTAAAAAATATGTGATTATATATAAAATTAAATTAAATATATTTAATTATAATATATATAATTTCGATTTAATTCGGTTTGAAATAGAAAAAAAATGCTCAAACTACAAATCAAACTAAACTTTCAGTTTATTTTATTTTTAAATCAAATCAAATTAAATAAATTATAAAATTACTGATTTCAATTTGATTTAATCAATTTAATTTAATTTGATCAATTCGATCGATTTGACTTTTATTTTATCTGGCTTTATTTTTCAACTCTTGTGCAACCGTAAAAATTTTCCTTAAAAATTAAGGAGTGTTCAAAACCCAAATTAGATTTCTCTCTTTTTTTTTTTTTCTTGTTCATGAACCATCAAGTGTATTTAACTAAATTCATTTATCTATATAATGCGAATAATTTTGACTCAATTAATTTCTAATATGAAATAAATAATAAATATGGAAATAAAAAATATATATAATTAATTTTAATTAATATTAAAATTAAGGTTGAATTTTGAGTTGACTAAGTTTATTTTACTCAAGCTTTTATTTAGAGCAAACTGAAATAAAAAGGTTAAGTTAATTTTTTTTTGGGTTCCTTTTTTCCTTTATGGCATTATTTTATTTTACTTTTTATACAGTGATTGAGTTATATAATTAGTAATTAGTAATTGGCCTAATATATATATTTCACTCCTTAAATTTGACAGGAAAAATCACTTTACCCTTTGAATTTTTAAAGTAATCAATTTAATATTTAAAGTTGGCAAAAATAAACCTATTAAATACCTAATTGTCCTAATCAGCAACGTGTGTACATACACGCGTATAAAGGCACGTAAAACATCTTAAAAACTGTCTCCTAGCATTTATTCAGATTCTTCTCTCTTCAAACTTTTTCATCCTCTCCATTAGATTATTTTCAACTCGTAATATTAAAATATAATTAATTTTATTTTATTTTATAATTTATATTAAATTAAATAATAATTTTATCCTCAATTATAACTTTATTTTTAATATTATTTTTTACACTAAAAGTAATATATTTTTTTATCTATTTTATACAATTTATTATAAACTAATTGAAACTTAATTTTGACAATTCGAAATCTAATCAAATTAATCGAGACTAAATTCAAGCAATTTAAAATTTAATGATAATCAAATGAGACTTATAATTAAATTGAATATATAATATAATAATTGGTATAAATTAATTTATATTATTTCAAATTCTTATATTATATGTCCAAATTAATTAATTTTCTTAAAATATGATTTTTTTTTTTTTGCAAAAATTTAGGTAATATTAATTTTATTCAATTAATTTGAAACCTAATGATAATTAACCGAGACGTATAATTAAATTGAATATACAATATAATAATTGATATAAATTAATTTGTATTTTTTCAAATTTTTATATTATATGTCTAAATTAATTAGTTTCTTAAAATATGATTTTTTTTTTTAAAAATTTAGGTAATATTAATTTTATTACTTGTATTTAATTTAAATATATATACATTGAAAATTATAATTTAAATATAATGGGATTTTTTTATAAATTCAAATTTTTAAAATTAATTGTTTGTATAAATTAAGAACTAAATAATAAAAGTCAAAAAATTATGGGCTTATTTGTAAAATTTTAATTTTAATTATAAGTTTTTTATACATAAAAATTAAATAAAAAATGAAAAAAAAAATATAGTTGATGAATAATAAAACACCAAATTTGGTGATCTACCGTTCATCAACATCATTTTGCAGTTGAAAATGACGTTACGTTGAAGGTGAATTTAACTACAAAATGATGTTTAAGTTCGATTGGAAATGCTCTTAGAAACTAAATATCAGAAAAATGACTTATTTGAAAACATCCTCCTTGCCCAAAAACACAAACCTTGTTTTGTGCTCATTTATTAAAATATCAGAAAAATGTCTTATTTGCATCATGTTTGCATGGCTGCGAGCGTGGCTGTGGTGTAAGGACATCCCACCAGGGATGGAAATCAAATGTGAAGTCTCTGCAACACCGGTAATAGAAGATTGGTTTTCAGCGGTGTCGCATCGAAGTTTCAACCACTTTCTGTAGTAGTCGGGAGAGATGAGATGAGTGTGGATACAATTGCTATCCCTCCTTTGTAAAACTAAAAAAGAAAAGAAAAAGAAAATTGTAAATAGATTTCTTGATTCTTTGGTTCTCATAATTTGGCTGTTTTAAATTGTAAAAATACACCAACCCAAATTATCACCCACATAAAAAAATAGAGAAACAAAGAAAGAAAATTTTAGGTTTTACCTATGAAATCAATAATAAGGCGACCATCAGAATATCTACCAGCAGGTTTATGAAAGAAAGTCTCACCATAAGGAGCTCTAATTGGATCAAACATAGCAGATATGCCACCAATGTTTTAATTTGAGTCACCAAAGTTATAAATTGTTGGAAACTCACATGGTGGTAAAGTATCACTCTTTATACTCAAAAACCACAAAGCCATTAAAACTCTATTTAGATCGACTTTAAATCGAGTTAGGTTTTGGTTGTCTTATTTTTTGTATTTTCTTTTAAACAGTGTATGTTTTAGGAAAGAAGAAGGAGAAAATCAATGTCAAAATTTTGTGCCTAAAAAGTTTTCCATGTCAGCATGAAATAACAACTGTTCAACATGTATTTTCCACGTCAGTATGAGTGAAAATAACGCGCCAAGTTTGATAGAAATGAGTACTAAATAGGATATTTTTGTCAACTTTAAATATTAAATTGATTAATTTAAAAGTTTAGGGGTAAAGTGACTTTTGATGCTAAGTTTAGAGGAAAAAATATGTATTAGGCCATAGTAGTTATAAAGAAATAAGAAAAGATAACCATGCATACATTGCCACAATTAAAATTAAGAATTCTATTTCTATCAAAAAAAAAAAAAAAATAATAATTGGAAGTTCAAACAATAATTGGAAATTCTATATATATTCAGAAAAATAGTGAGCATACAAATGTTAGAAGTAGAGGAAAAATATATAGATTTGATGTGCTGGTCAATGAAGAAAATAAAGATTTGCCAAGGATTGTAATGGGACAACAACTAGTGGTAACCAAAGTGCAGAGGATCGGGTTAGTCAAGGGTAACAAAAAAAAGGTAAAGAAGTTTTACAGAGGAGGGAAGAGGGCAACCAATGTAGTTTATTAGAGTTGGAAAGCGAACTAGGGGCGAAAGAAGAGAAGAGTAATTTGGAGAATAATATTAATAAAGACCTGAATGTTGTCCACAACAGGAATACACCTGTACTCAATGACCAATATCATGCTCTTGATTATGGTCCTTTGCAATAAACCTCATGCAAGATGTTGAATAGCCATAACAAATCCCTTTTGAATCTCCTAACAAAGACAAACCACTAGATATAATTGGAAGGAGTATGATTGAGGAAACATATAGAAATGGGTTTGTTTATGAAAGTGTAAAAGACAACCCACTAGATGTAGTAGATACACAAAAGATTATATGTCCTAGTGGGATTAAAGATGTTACTATACTTGATACCCTGTCTTTAGTGGCAAAAACTTATAATAAAAGAGGGAAAATTTGATTTGTTTTCAGGTGGGGCTTTTAACCTAAATAGTCAGGCTAGTGAAGGATTTCTTTGAGGTTTTTTCTCTTGCACTTTAACTAATTTTTTATGTTTAGCTCGATTTTTGTATGGAATGTGCAAGGAGCTATAAGTAACAGATTTAAGACTGTGTTTAAGGATTTGATGGTCGTTCGCAATCCTGATATTTGTATTCTTAAGGAAACTAGAGTGAGTGGGGATAAAGCTATTAAAATTGCTAATAGTTTAGGATTCTCAGAAGTTCATATTGAGAGTGTCCATGGTTTTGTTGGTGGAATTTAGGTGTTGTGAAAAGAAGATATTGGGAGTATTTCGATTACTGATTCTAAAAATCAATTTGTTCACATGGAAATAGCGCATGGGATTAATAACATATGGAATTTAACGGTTGTTTATGGGAGTCCCAATCTGTTGTTTAGGAAGCAGTTATGGGCTGATTTAGCAGACTTGGGAGCACACTCGTATAGGCCTTGGATGGTTTTAGGTGATTTTAAGGTTTTTTTGGAGGGTAAGGAGAAGAGGGGGGTATGAATGTGGGAAGTAGGCCTTATAAATTATTAATGTAATGGATTGACAGATGCGATATGATTGACATGGGGTGGATTGGTCCTATGTTTACATGGCATAAAAGTAATGTAAATGAAAGATTAGATAAAGCCCTTTGGAACTCTGAGTGGTGAATCAAATTTGACAAGGCCACCTCCCATAACCTTGTTATAGTCCAATCGATTCACAAACCGATTCTTGTGAAGACATATGGATTAAGACCTCTGAAACACCTAAGGCCTTTTAGATTTCAAGCAGCCTAATTGACTCATGAAGGATACTTTGATTTTTTTAAAGCTAATTGGAGGTATGAAGTGGATTTAATCCAGATGGGAAAAATTTTTGCTAGAAAATTAGGGGAATGGAACAAAATGATTTTTGGCAATAACTTTTACAAGAAAAGGAAGATGATTGCTAGGCTAGGTGGGATTCAAAAAGCGTTAGCAAAAATCAATGGACCTTTTCTTGTTCAACTATAAGAGAAGATACAAATAGAGTATGATTGAGTGCTTACTCATGAGGAGGTTTAATGGTATATAAAATCCAGAAGCAATAGGGTGTTGAATGGGGATCACAATAAGAAATTTTTCCATACTTCAACAATTATCAAAATAAAGAAGAATAAGATTGAATTTTTGCAGGATGGCAAAGGGAATTAGGTCACTAATAATCTAGAAATGCAAAAGATGGCTATTCTCTTGTTTAAGGAGTTTTATTGCCAATGGACTGAAGAATATGAAAGCTATGATATTGTGGGTAAATTTCAAAGGATCCAGGATGAAAATGTGTGGATCAATTGGAACAGGCCTAAAGAAGAAGACATCAAAAGGGCTCTTTTTTTTTGATGAATCCCCATCAAGCCCCTAAAGAGGATGGCCTCCATATTTATTCTACCAAAATGCTTGGAGCACTACTAAGGACTCTATCTAAAGTTTGTTTATGAAGTTTTGAATGGGAGAATAGATGTTGTTGTTGCTAATTCAACTCTTATTGTGTTGATTCCTAAACTGGTAAAATCAAACCTCATTTCCTAGTTTTGTCCCATCAGCCTTTGTTATGTTTCTTACAAAATCCTTTCAAAAGTAGTTGTTGAGCTGATTAAACCCTTCATGCCAACCTAGATTAAACCAAATAAGTGTAGCTTTGTTCAAGGAAGGTAAATTATTGATAATATAATTATAGCACATGAGGTTATTCACTTCACGAGATTGTGGAAAGGTTAGGTGGGATTTATGGCTTTGAAGGTTGATTTAGAGAAGGCTTATGACCTTTCAAATTTGGATTTCATCAAAGATATTTTGGTATAGGTAAGGATTCCTAGTGGGCTAATTGAGGTGATTATGAGATGTGTGTCTTCTATTCAAATTTCAGTTCTCCGGAATAGAGCCAAAACATAAGGTTTTAAGCCAATCAGGAGAATTAGACAAGGAGACCCCATTTCCTCATACTTGTTCATTTTGTGTATTGAGAGACTTGGTCAGGGGATCGAAAATGCGATGATTAAGGGTAATTGGAAGCCTATCATATTGGCTATAAAGTGTCCCCTATTAACACACCTTTTTTTCTTCTTCTGATGATTTATTATTTTTTGTTGAGGCAAGTATGGAATAGGTGAGTGTGATGAATAACATTCTGGATGTCTTTTGTTGTTGCTCGGGTCAGAAGGTGAGTGCTTTCAAGACCAAACTATTTTGTTACAAGAATGTTTCTATTTGTCTTGCTAAGAACATTATTTGGGTATGTGCTAACGAGGAATCTTGGCAAGTACTTGGGCATGCCTATTATTTATGAGCGCCTCACCATAAAAACATATAGTTATCTTGTGGACAGAATAAAAAAATAAGCTAAGTGGATGGAAAATAACCAATCTTTCCATGGCTGCAAGAGTCACCCTCTCTCATTTAGTGCTTAATGTCATACTATCCTATGCAATACAGTCAACCAAAATTCCAGTTTCAACTTTTCAATAGATAAAGAAGATTACTAGAAGTTTTGTGTAATAGATATGGAAAACAATAAAAAAAACTCATCTTTTAGCTTGGATTTGGGTATGCGTACCTAAAAATTATGAAGGGTTAGTGTAACACCATAAATTTTTTCTTCATTTGAGCATAGAAATATTTTATTTAATCATAGAAATGTCATACATGAATAATTAGACAAGTTATGAAAAACTGATATCGACAATGAAACAAGCAACTCGATGTTTCAATTTTCGAATGCATTTTCGAACGAGTTCGAAAATGCATATATTTAAATGCATCATTAGAATCATAAGATGGACAAGTATAGGAAATACTATATTAGAATTAAAGTGGGACAAAAAGATGAATAGTTATAAGTTACGAGATTAAAACACGATTACTTAAAGTGTCGAGGGAGAAAACCTAATTACCTAAAGTCTATTTAATATATATAAGTCATTTTTTTTTCTTATTCTCCCATTCATTTTCATTCTCATCTTCCATCTCCCCACCTTGGCCGAATTCTACTCTTCAATTTCTCTCAAAATTTTTCAAAGGAAATAAAAAAGGAATCAAAGAAATGTTAAGCAAACACTAGAATAATTCATCCTACATCAGATTCCATCAAAGAAAGCAAGGGAAAATTTGAAGAATGATGACTTAGGGTTTCAGCTTCACCAAAAGAATTAGGTAAAATGTTATTTTCTCCATAATATCTATATATTTTATTAGTATATATAGTTAGATAAGAGAATTGAATGAAAGATTGCAATATTGAATGAAAGTGATGAAAAACCCTAAATTTGTGAATTTGTAAGAACCCTAATTTCGTAATAGAGCTCCATAATTCTATTTAACGTTAGAATATGTAAGTTTACATCCATTTTAAGCCTAAAATATGTGAAAAATTTGGTGTAAAAACAAAGGAAGATGAAGAAGTACACTTTTGCCTACTTTGAGCAAAGTTGGCATTCCATCGCATTTCTAATCGAATTGACAGTTTAGGTGTCACACCCCGACTCCAGTGATGTGACGGTCCTAGGGCAAAGGTAGGCTTAAGGCTACCATAAACCTATAGAACATTCATATCCTGGATCTCATACATTGTAACACCTCAGCTTAGTTTTAATCTATCCTTAATTGAGATCTTCGGGGGGAGAATTTTGTGTTCTTTATATTGTTATGTTAATATATATTTATGCATGAAATTGGTATTTACGCATGTTATTTAAATTAGTTCTAGGCATAGAAATGGTTTAGAGGCTGCTAGGACTTAATTGGCAAATTTTGAGTTTTTGGTGAACTGGGGGCAAAATGGTCATTTTACGCCCCATCAGAATTTTATGAATTTAATATCATATTTAAAAAGAGAAACTAATCCCGGTCGAAAATGGCCTTATTTTAATAATTTGAGAATTAGTTTAAGAAATAATCCCGGTCGAAAAATCGGTATCGGCACGTTACGCGATTTCGGTGTTTCGGTTGCACTAAGGGTAATTTGGTCATTTCCTTTATAATATGAAGTTATCAAGTGTGTGTAACCATATGGTATTAGTTTAGACTTGATTAAATCCGACCGTTGGATCAAATGACTTTAAATTGGATGGTTAGATGAGTAGGTTGCAATCTAGCTAACCTAAGCTCAATTGTATGGAATCATTGCCTTTAGTTGTGATTTGGTGTGGCAAAT
>CANXYC010243152.1:0-17540 GCA_948193065.1 Aleurites moluccanus | reverse complement strand
TCTTCCTTCTTTCGTAAATTCAGTCTTTTTCTCAGATTGTTCTATTTTATATTCTAAGGCATTAATACTCAGATTAATGCAATAGACTTCTAGATTAGTCTATATTAAGGCAGAATCATCAAATTTGAGCAGTATTTGCAGAAATTTCGGTTTGAAAGAAATAAGGTAAATTTTCTTCCTAAGTTATTTTCTTTGGATTTATTTAAGTCTGTGGGTTAGGATAATTAATTCTGTGTATATAGAATTTATTTCTTATGATCTAAAGCTATTAATGGTAATTAATGTGAAAAAAATTTGGAGGTTGAGACTGTCATGAACAGTAACTCCGAAAATTTAATGCAAATTAAATGCAGTTTTTCTTTAAGAGATAAATGAAATTGTTATTGGGAATTAAGAATAGAGATTCTAAGATAATTAATTATTAGAAAATCATGTTGAATATTATTGGTTTGGAGAAACCCTAATTTTTATAAATTTGAAGAATTTCTTAGGAGAAGAAATTCGAATTGATTGAGGAAGTAATTGAGCAGAATTCTGAGGAGGAATTTAATAGAAATTTATGTAAGAGGTAAGTATGAGCATCTTATTGGATTATTGTTCTTTGAAATTAAAGTAACCAAGTATTCTTACAATTGGTTATTCTATTGTATGTATTTATAGACTTGTATAATGAAAATGGCTTGATCAACCTTCTTAGATCAAGTTCATGTGTCCTTGCTTGTAAACCTGATTTGAATGATGTTATATGATGATGGTCTTACGACCAATATGCTTCTTATGATTTTGAAACCCATGACCCATGGATAGAACGCTCTTCCCAATGAGAGTAAATTCATTGGTCTATTGTGCACTTTGGGAGCCCAGCTGATAGGGTTTTTATTGGTGTTCCACCTAGAGGGGGCCAGGCAAGCATGTGTGCACGTTAAGGTAGCAAGGCTACCGATACGTATGATATGATATGTGATTAGTTCTACCAGATGAGATTTGATAATGTCATTCCTTGTGGGCATTTTATGTTCTAAATATGAACCATTATTTGAATTTGACATTATTTGATATGACCAAATTATTATGAAAATCGCATTTCTTTCAAGTAAAGCTCATGACCTCTTTTATGCCTATATGTATAATTATTTGTTCATGACCATGATTCGATATTCAGTTCATATTGTATAATGTTCATATCTTACTGAGTTGAAGGCTCACTCCTCTTCCGTGGATTTCAGGTGATAGCATAGCTCGTGAGGGGGCTAATAGAGAAGAACAGACTTTTTGGCTTATTTACTCCCGGAAGCTTCATTGTAATAAGTCTTTTGAGATATTTTATGTATTTATTTATGGCATTATGATACAAATATGTATTGGAGTATACTTTAGAGCTCCGTAGTTAGTCTTTCGAGGATATTAGAATATTTTGATATATGATTGTTACCTTTTTGGATACTCTTGTTCCTCAGTCATGTGAGATGTCTCTTTTGATCATTAAGGAATAAGAGAAAGATATGAAATGATAATAGAAAGATATGATTGATTTTGATTATATGTGTGAATATGATAAATGTATGGTAAAAATATGATGTTGCAATATATTTGATGTTGGTGAGATTTATGATTTGTGAGTTCTACGGGTTTATGATGGCCTTAAACCTATCCTTACCCTAGGACCATCACACCACTGGAGTTGGGGTGTGATATCGCCTCTTCGCGAACTACCACTTCGCACATTCTCTCTTCGCATAATCTTCTTCGCCAAACCTCTTCGCCAAATCCTTTTCGCCAAACCTCTTCGCCAAATCCTCTTAGCCAAACCTCTTCGCCAAATCCTCTTCACCAAATCCTCTTCGCCAAACCTCTTCGCACATGCCTCCCTTGCCAATTGCCTACCCCAGCAATCTCACTTCGCCACTTCACATTGCCGGCTCGCAAAATGCCACTTTGCATTTTGCCAACTCACCACACCAAAACTTCTCTAAGTTAAACCTTTTCTAAACATCTCATACTTAACCAGCTCGCAAATAAGCTACAAATATCCAAACTTACTAATTCTTTTTACCATTTAAAATCAACATGTAGGGTCACAACATATCAAAATTTCAAATCATAAGGACTAATACACAGACCATGATGACTCTCCAAATGTCACCCATCTGCCCCAAAATCCAACCAAATAACCCTGAGAAAAATTACTCTCTAATGAGATACACTTGTCTAAAAATTCTGAAATTTTACAGTCATCATCATAACACACAAAGAAACATTTTTCATGTTCACACCTCTAGCTAATTCTGCCTTAGTCATTCCCAGTAATTTCAAATAAATACTGACTTCCTGCAGGAATACTCAACCAGACCAGCCAAGATCAAATAGACATAACTCAATACTCACACAAAATTTTGCCAAACCAATTTATAGAATTACATTTAAGGCATAAACTCACAACTTTCATGTTTTACACTTTACCAAATTACGTCTTTAAAAATATAGAATTCTCATCACAAAATCCTGCAACTGCATTAAATCAAAAATTCTCAAATTCTCAAACATCCACATTTAAAATTAAATAATTCTCCAAACATACAATATTAATAAAACACTACAAAAATGGTAGATATTACACTTTTGTGCCAAAGTGAGGTTTCATCAGCTAGGATAATAAAGTCACATGAGTTTGGTTATTTCCAATCCAAGGAAGAAATTTTATGCTTCATTTTAATAGTCATAAACTCAATACCATCTGGATTAAAAATGATACATGATATATTTTTTAGTAACAACTTATAATTTTTTTCAAGAAATTACCCATTACTTATCAAATTCTGATATATTTCAGGGACATACAACACATCAGGAATGAGTTTTGTACCTGATGGAGTTCTCACAACAATTGTACCTCTACCCTTGACTTACACACACTCTCCATTTCCAATTTTAACTCTTAAAGAATAACTTATGTCAAGTTGTTTGAAGATGTCTGCATCTGTTGTCATATGGTTTGTAGATCCACTATCTATCATCCAAGCATCAGCATTACAACTTACTTCATAACATATTGCTACAAACATCTTCTCATCTTGTTGATGCTCCTCTTCTATTGTTTCAGCCAAATTTTTATTTTGTTGTTCAAAATTATTCTTGCAAACCTTCTATACATGCCTAAATTGTTTGCAAGCGCTGCATTGTACACCATGCCTAAACTAGTACCAATTTGGTGAATTCCCCTTTTTATTACAGTGTTTGCAAAGTCTGTACTTCCCCTTCTTTCCACTCTTGTTTTCTTATGTTACTTTCTTCTCTTTATCATGCTTATTTTCAGCTTGTTTGCTTGGTCCTCCTCCTGATTGAGATATGCTTATTTTCAATTTGTTTGCTTGGTCCTCCTCCTGATTCAGATCTCCCTTTTTGGCTTTCTACAAGAGCACCCTCAATTGCTTCTTGTTGCTTAAAGTTCTTTCTCTGCTCCATTGCTTGCAAAGAGTTTGAAAGCTTAATTAAATTGAGCTGGGAAATATCCCATGAATCTTCCAAGAAGGAAATCTTATGTTCAAATTTCTCGGCAAAATTATAAGAACTTTCTCCATAACTCTCTGTTCAAATAGAGTCTCCCCAAGCAACCTAATTTGGTTGACAACCTTCATCACTCTATCAATATACTCCTTTATCAATTTTGAATCATTCATTCTAAGAAGTTCAAATTCTCTCCTCATATTCAAAATTTGCATATGTTGTGTCTTATGGTTCCCTTGAAACTCTTCTTTAATCTTATCCCAGGCTTCATTGGCTGTTTCACAAGCCATAATTCTTGAGAAGATAGATTCATTCACAACATAATGAATTATTGACAAAACTTTATATTTTTTAGTCTTCTCATCTGCATGGTGCTTGACATGCAACAAGGTGGGATTTTCAAGTAACTCAAGATCATCCCTCTCAGATTCAACCACTTGCCACAGATCATAAGCTCTCAAATAAGCTTTCATCTTTACTGCCCACACATGATAATTTTCTCCCGTAAACACAGGAAATGTTGCACCAGCAAGACTGTGAGGACATTTGAGGAGATCTTTCTTTTGGCTAGGAAGGGTTCCTGATGGAGATCAACAAGATTTGGTGTTTTCATATTTGTATTTGTATATTTTTAGTATTTTTATTTTCCTTAATTACTTTTGATAGGAAACTTATTTTTAGGTACTATTTAAAATATTATATTAGTTTTGATTTGTTTCTCTATTTAAGTTAGTTTTGATTTATTTCTTTTTTATGTAAATTTGGTGATTTGTTTCCTTTTGGAAATAAATTATCATATTAGGCTCCTAGGGTTTTCTAAAAGTTATTTCCTATATATAGTTATATAAACCTTAGGGTTGAGGGAGCTTTTTATTGAATAAAATATTTTTTATGTGTGAAAGTTGTTTCTTTCATTTTTCGATATTCTTTTGAATCAACGAATTTTGATGCCTATTAATCTGGTATTCATCTAGAATCAACATGCTCTTAGAAGGTTTTCGCTACGTCAGTTGGTATTAGAGCTTGCACTCGTTCCTTGAAAATCATGCCACCAAGAAGAGGATGCCAGACTCTACTTGTAGATGAGGTATTTTACTATGACACAACAACTCAAATGGTTCAACGTTTTATAAATCATATGGAAGAACATATGACCCAAATGATGAAACAATTAACCCAACGGATGAATAAGCTTTTAAGATATCAAATATTTAATCTTCATACCTCAAAAATAATATCAAATGTCAATTGAGATTTACCTCCAATATTTGATGATTATTCTGATGAAAAAATATTATTATTTATAATAATAGGATGAAAAAATATTATTATTTATAATAATAGTTCCATCATCTATTAGGAATCATAATAATATCGAAAAATCACAACAGATGACAACACTAATTTATAAGAATGAAAAATATTATTACGAAAATCCATTCTCAATTAATTTTTTCTATCGCATCTGGTTCTCAATTTATATATAAAAAAAAATTAATTGAAACTTATACTAAAAATCATTGGACATATTGGATTGGAACTATAAGAAAAATTAAAAAGTTTCTCACTCTTGATGAGTATTTTACGAATATATGTGTTCAATATATAATTTTTTTTTTTTCTAAAATTCCTTTTGATGATGATATTGCTGTAAATTTAAGGCTGAATTTTCTATACTTAAGAGAGAATGATAGAGACCAACAAGATTTGGTATTTTTCATATTTGTATTTGTATATTTTTAGTATTTTTATTTTTCTTAATTATTTTTTATAGGAAACTTATTTTTAAGTGTTATGTAAGATATTATATTAGTTTTGATTTGTTTATCTATTTAAATTAGTTTTGATTTATTTTCTTATTTATATAAATCTGATGATTTGATTACTTTTGAAAATAAATTACCATATTAGGCTCCTATATAGTTATGTAAACCTTAGGATTGATGGAGTTTTTGATTAAATTAAAATAATATTTCTGTTTGAAAGTTATTTTTTTCAATTTTCAGTATTTTTTTAAATCAACGAATTTTGATATCTATTAATCTGTTATTCATTTAAAATTAATAGACTCTTATAAGGCTTCCGCTACGTCAGTTCCTCACTTTTTTTCCTCTCAAATACTGTCCCTCTAAGAGCAGTGAAGGCTTTGATACCACTGGTAGCTAATAAAATGAAAATACTCGAACTCATACTCTGTTTTTTTTTTCAATTTGTATTTATAAACAAAAAGATTACAATTAGTCAAAGTTTAATTCGAGAAAATCTGGAATTTTGTCTCTCATATTTTCCCAACTTTAAGTTTAACCACAAATCAGTATTCTTCTAGAATACATAGCCATTATGTCTTAAATACATTCAAAAAGCAAAATAAACAAAAAAGATGAACTGATGACAACAAGTACTATCACAATAGCTGTTAGAGCTTCAATACCGTTGATGTCTTTAGAAATTGGAGAAAAGCATGCTACTGAAAAATATAATGAGCTAAAAGGAGAAAAGAACATCAACATTCAAGGCCCTCAAGTTAGAGATGCAGAAACTTCAACTTGAAATAGTTGTGGCTTTAATTTTTGAGGCTGAGCAATGCCAATTGGCTGCTTCTTTTTGGGTATTACAACATGAAAAGAAATATACAAAATTAGGGAAGTGACATATTGAAGAAATTTGGATGGTTGGATCTTGCAAGGAAGGTTCATTCACAGAAGGATGGGTTGCATATTTGTCTTCCTATTACTGAAAAATTCTATGCTATGTTTTCCAAAATACAGCATTAGCATGGAGATGTAATTGAAGGGCAGAATAGTATTACAGGAGAAAACATTTATTAAATGAGATTTCATACTCAACGACATTGAATCTTCTAAAGGAATGTGGTGCTACTATGCTCGTATATAAGGCTGTTGAAGTCAGAAGAACTTCCAAGTCTCCCATACAGATGATCAAAGAGGCTACAACCTCTTTGATCAAACATAAAGGCCTATCAGCAAAACTGTTAAGAGGAACTACCCACTAGGTAAATTATTTATAACTTCGCTCCTTTGGTGCTTTATGATGGGCTCCAGTTTTATGACTTATGGTTATGAATGTAATCTTAGCTTAAAAATATGCTGCTCCATATCATAGCTGCATAAAATTTGTTTGCAATTTTACAGTTTTCTTTATTAATGCAACATATACTTTTGTTTATTTGACACTGAAAGCTTTTGTCTGCTGTCAGATAGGAGAGACTGGGGGATATTTTTGTGCTTCCAGCAACATCCTTCAAGGATCCATCATGGGATTTCATTGGCGGCTTCCATTGCTAGATTACTTAATTCTGGTCGTCTGGCTCGCAAAGTCAGTCATATTCATGAATTATATCTAAACTGGAACTGATATTTTGCTTGTTTATTTATTATTTTGATTATTTTGTAGGGCTTCTTATAATAGTCTGATCTCAACATTGACAATTCCAAATTGCTCTCTTAACATAATTATTTTGAGGACAGGCATGTCCTAGATTGCATAGCACATGATAAAGATAAAAAAAAGGTGCCATATTAACATATTAGCAGTATTGTACAATTTGTAAAAGTTCATAAATGCTGGCATCCATGTCAGTGATCCATAATGTGCAAGAATTGCCTTAGTTTTCAGGATCTATATTATATGTATAATTCTATTTATTTTTCCTCCATCACCCCCAATGATGAAGCCACCTTGTGGTATTATTTAAATAAAAAATTATAATATTTAAAATTTTAAAAATTTTAATTTGTCCCTCTTAAAAAATGAAAATTAAAAGATAAGTTGAGAAATAAAAAATTGTCCTTTCACGTATGAGGATTAAAATATCAAATAGAGAGAAAAAAAGTAAATAAAATAAAATGAGTCAGCTCAATATTATTATGGGAATAAAATAGCTCATTGATCAATATTTTGTTCACTATATTTGCTGTTAAAAAATGTATATGTCTTCGATTATTTTGATTTTTGAATTTCACATTAATCAAGCTGTAGATGTATATTAAGGTGAATACATGAATTAATAGAATTTCTTAAAATCATCATGGTTTTAACAAAAGAATTATATTTTTGTTTATTTTCTATTAAAAATAAAACAAAGTGTTTAGTGGGTGTTTGCATGAATACATGCTCGTGTGAAAATAATTTTGCCCCCTTAATTGAAAATCTTGGCTCTGTCACTACTCACCCCCAACCCTTACCATATTGTATATATTATCCACTTTAGATTACTGCATTACAGACAACTCTAGTCTTTTATTCAAGCGTATGACATGTTCTACTGTGTACGCGAAACTGATTTTTGTGACTATTTGAATAGGTGATAGTGATGCTGCATGTCATCTTACATTTTACATAATTAAATGATATGCTTGATAGTGTATTCATGAAAAGTATCCTGAACTGCACTTTTGAAAAGTTTTGTTTTGCTTATAGAAGCTCAATAGTGTTTGTTCATTTGTTTGTACATTTATTTCAAGAATTTGGTGGCATTTCAGGGCTGAGTTGCACCAATTGGAACAAGGGACAGTACTTTGGATATTTTGGTGGGAGATGATGGCTGGGTTAATCGCTGAGAAAATGGAATTCTGTATTCTTTTGACGCTACCAAGTGCATGTTTTCCTGTGGTAATCTTCCTGAGAAGCTACTATGGCCCATTTGGACTGTGAAGATGAGGTTATAGTGGATTTATTTGCTGGAATTGGATATTTTCTGTTGCTTTGTGTTTTTCAACACAAAAACTTTGTGTTTTTGTGTATATAACTTGGGGAAAGCCTAATAATTTAACTTAGGAAAAGCCTAATAATTTCAAGTGTGTATATAAATATTATGCTTTGTGTTTTTCAACATCTTCTAAAGAATTACTATCTCTGTCTAAAAATAATTGTCCGCATTTGTTTGGCAAAAGGATTAAGAATTTTTTTTTTTTTACTAATTTACTCTTATTATGAGCATTAATAACAACATAATTATTCTAGAATAACGTGATTAATTGCAAGTATACTAAAGGGTATGCTTTAAAAACACAATAATAATTTCAACTTAGAAAGAAAAGTGGACAATATTTTATGGACATCATAAAAAGGAAAGGCGGACAATATTTTGTGGACATTATAAAAAGGAAAGGTGGACAATTGTTTGAGAACGGAGGGAGTATAAAGTTATAATATTCAATAGCTTGATTGGTTTAACCTCGTAAGGTTCGCAATACCACAAGGGCAAGCCAACTCCAAAAACTTGTTTTACCATTGAATGGAGGTTCTTATGTGATGATGCAATTTCCTTCCAACGAATTCATTGATTGGTCCCTCTCATTATTAGTTAAATTCCACATGCCTGCCTAGCTTACTACTCATTATTTTACTTTTCTTTGTGTTTCACTTGAATTTCAATTTTTGGTTGATTAGGGCCAGAGCGAAGTTGGTTTATGCTTGTGAATAGAATCCCCATGCTGTTGAAGCACTCAAATGTAATCTTGAAGCAAATTTGGCATCGGTGTGGTACTTGAAGGAGATAATCGAATTGTAGGTCCTAGACTATGTATCGCATTGGTTTGATCTTTTCTGTTAACGTTTTAAATGCAAATATCTTAAGTTGCTTGTTGCTTCTACCCATTTCGTACTTCAAAACCATTCAACCTATCTTTCAGGCTTGATCCTTCTAGGATCTTCCTAGTTACTGAAAAACGTTTTGTAAACATGGCAGCGGAAAAAAGAAAAGGGGGGGGTGGTATTTTTTGTAGAGGCTACACTCATATGTACTGATTGTAGCAGAATTGCGTTTCAAAAAATATTTAGAGAAGGTTTGGGCTTGATAATTTGTATGGTTATCATTGTAGATCTTCGATCTGTAAATATTTTCTACATTTTTCTTCTTTGGGGGAGAGGGAGGGTTATGTGATGGAGCTGGGGGAATTGGTCATTTTGTGAATACTGTTTTTCAAATATAAAGTGTGCTGCTTTGATGGCTAGTTCTCTGTTTAGTTTGTGACTAACTCTTCTGATTTATGTGTTGGAGCATGGACCCAGTTTCCTGGGGATCTGGTTTTTCTGTTTCATATGTTGACTATTATGCTGTTTGTTTTGAGAAGGAATCCACATTGATCACAATACCTTAAATGATTAGAATGCTTTATTGCAGGGGGTTGCTGATTGAGTTTGTCTTGGTCTTCTTCCATCAAGTGAGGGCAGTTGGGTAACTGCTGTTAGAGCATTAAAGTAACTAGTCCTAATGTTTTGCATTATTATAGCATTCTTAGATTGTTAGACCTTGTCAATTGTCACTTAGAAATGGAAATCTTCAAACAGAAGAAACTCATCTTGCTTAATACGCTAAATTCCTTATAGACCTGAAAATTAAAAATTACAAATGAAGTGTCTGGGACTTCTATCTGTTACTTTCTGCCATTCTTTCCCATTACTCACTGCTAAGGAAATGAAGAGATGATAAGGCTCACAAAGTTTTGGGAAGGACTAACAGCTGAAGTTTTTTTTTTTAAATGTTATTCTCTCCTTAAACATTGTTTCTCCATAATTATTGCAATCTACTGATATTGATATCAAAAGGGCTAATTCTCTCGAGAATTTTTTGATAACTAGGAATATTTTTCTTATGAAATAGTTATTAACATGTTCTAGAATCATAGAATTTGTCTTGGCTATAATATAATTTACACCCCTGTTTGTGTGGGTTGTTTTAATGGTAATGCGCTTCAAGAGTGAGGGTGGAATGCTGCATGTGCATGGAAATGTGAAGGACTCAGAGGAGGCTCATGGACTGAGCATGTTTTGAGATCAATGAATGAAATTGCTAGACCAGAAGGTATAATCTGCTTGACTTGCAGGTTATGGGTAGTATTCCTCAAGTCACTTGAGATCAAATGACGTTAAGGATATATAAGCTGACTTTGCTGAGGTTGCATTTGTTTTCAGGTCATCATTGGGAGGTTTCAATAGAGCATTTGGAGAGGGTAAAATTATATGCTCCGCACTTACGCCACCTTATTGCAGATGTAAGGTGCAGACAGATTCTGAAGTAGAACCTGAGAATTCCTCTCTCTTCCAAGGTCACAAATTATGCTCCTGCCAGCCAAAACTGGAAATGATGTGAGAGGAATTTGAGTGTGTTGCACATCAAGCTCCATGTCAGCATACCAAGTGATAATGTCACTACAAAATGCTGGAAGTGAAGCTCATAATTTTGATGGACAGTTACTAAGCTAGAAAATTGATCATGGTGAGCTGAGAATTAAAACTTTTCATGTAGGCGAGTCAAGTGCAACTTAAAAATTTAAGACAATGTAAAAAGATAGATTTAGATGATCAAATTGAAAATTTTTCTATAAATTAATGATTTTTTTTTTTTTTGTTTGGTTAATGGGATTTTTTTCTTTTTTTATTGGAATGGATAAGACTCGTCTGGACCTATTGGTCACTCCCTTCTTATTGATGAAGCTAATTGAGTTTTCTACTTTATTTAAAATATTTTCTTTTGAAATTTGATTAAAGATATATATTAGTGTTATGACAGGATTTATATTTCTAGCATCTGATTCTGAGTTAATTAAAGGTACAATTCTTATAAACGTTACAGTCAAATACAATATGAAGAAATTCCGATCACATTTTGTGGATCTTTAGACAAATGTTCACCATTTATACTTGCTAGAGTCTTGTTTGGACTAGCTGATGCTTTAGTTGTTACTGGCATTTAAATGTTGATAGTTGATGTGAATTTTGTTAATTTTTATTGTTAAAATGTTCAGCGATGATGTATTATTTATTTTAAAATACTGTTATACATCTTTTTTATATTAGGATATAATTATAAAATTAATAAAATTAAATTTTTTTTTATTATGTTTTGTTTTTTTTTTTTAATATGAATATAATAATTTTTATAAATATTATTTATAATATTTTAATAATTATTTATTATTATTAATTATTAAAATTTTATAAAAAAGTTAATTTTAAAATCAAAATTTATTAATAATAAATTTTTTAGGATAACATGATTTAATTTATTTGAATAGGAAAAAAAATCAAAATGAAAAATTTTCAAATTCACACGCTCAACAATTATCGGTTGGTGTGCTAGAAACTATAAATAAACACTTCATGCAGTTGGTAGTTGCCATTTATCAGCTTGCTCCTGTTGCAATTTTAATTTTCTGTCTTATTTTATATTTAATTTCTTCTCTCATATATTTAATTTAAGAAAAAAATTAAATATTAAAATTTTTTATAAAATAAATAATGTGACATATATATTAAAAGAACATGAAAAAAAACAAGAAATAAAACAAAAAATCTAAAGTATTCTAACTTATCCGTGAAATTAAATAAACAATTATTCCTTATTTAGTATAAATAAATTTCATAAAATTATATAAAATTTATTTATAATTTTATAATTTTATATTTATTTTAAATTTAAATTCATTTAAAATTTTAAATTATTAAATATGTGAAATTGAAAATAATTAAATCAAATTCTATCAAAATAATTGATATTTTTAAATAATTTTCATAATTTTAAATCAATAAATTTTAGATGATTAAAATACTTTTATTAATTTTAATATTTTACCTTTAAAATTTTGGTGGATAAAATTATATCGATTATGAATTTGATATTTTTATTTATTTGAATTTATTTATTTTTATTTTTTATTAATTTTTTTATTAGGGATAGGCTATGTTTATAAAGTGGAGCATTTGCTTAATTCTATAATTTTTTTTTAAAATATTTCTGTAAACTTTTTTATCTTAACCCCTTCGTGTTTTATTTTTTCTTCCTTTTTTTATTTTTATTATTTTTTTATATATTTTGATTTATATCTTATAATTTTTTTGATTTTTATTATATATTTTTTTTTACTTTATACTCTATTTAAAATATATATATATAAATATAAAACCCTTAATAAATTTAATTATGTATATTATATTTTATTTTTGAAATAATAGTGTATATAAAAAGGTAATATTAATAAATATTAAATTAAATTTTAAATAATTATATTTTTATTGATATAATATGAAATTTTTAAAAAGAAAATAAATAAATAAATAATACACTTATAAGTGTTATATATATATAGGTTGTGTAAAACTATTTGAAAAAGAAATATACTTATCCCACGTTGAAAGTTTATGAAACTTTCAAGTGGTATATAAAGAATAAATGAGCTTAATAAATCAAATGGAAGATATAGGAAATTATTGGAGGAAAATCAAAATTTAGCCTTTAATAATTAATCTAATAATGGCACTTGGCCACTTGGCACGTGCGTGTGTATCATTTAATTAATTACAAATATTTTGGATAAAGAATTAGATAGTTATTATTCAAACATTGTGACTGTTTGAATGGAGACAAAGGAAACTGTTTTAAGCAGTTATTGATTTGAACTCAAACATTGTGTCTGTTTGAAAGAGTGTCTTAAAGTCTATAAAAGTAGACTTCTGCAGGCAAAAAAAAAATAACTTCTTCTTTTTGTTTTTTCTTTCTCTTTCCGATACAATTCACTAAAAGAAATCTCCAAATTTGCTACTTGTAGATTTCAAGATTTGTTTTGTTGTATTCTGAGAGTGTACTGCCATTAAAATCCTGCAGCAACTTAGATAGAGGAGGTATTAAAACTTAAAATACAGTGTTTCTAACACGCCTCAAAACTTCCTAATTGTTTATTTTCCTAACAATAGGAATATTTTTTATCGAGTGAAATATTAAAATGAATTTTAAAATTATATCAAACACAATGTTAATTTTATTTAAAATGAATTTTATATTTATTATTTAATATATTAAATATAACAATTTATTTATAAATAAATTTTATTTAAAATTTATTTATAAATAAAATAAATTTTTTTTAATAGGTTTGAACTATATGAACCGTTTTTATTTTTATTTTTGTCCTTAGTGTCATAGAGCACCGGTTAAAGAGTACGTGGATTTTATTCTTTTTCTCATTCATAAAGAGTTAAAAGACAGTTTCAGTTTATTTAATTTATTACCCCTCAAAAGATGATGAAGCAACGGTTGGTTTAGATGTAACCTTGGCAAGGGAGCAAAGTAGAATCGGGTTTAAATTATAATTTAATTCAATTCAATTTAAATTTTAAAGTTAATTAAGATCTGAAAACTTTTTATTTTTATTTTATATAAAAGTGATATCAGTTTAATTTGATCGAAAAATTATTATTAAAATAATTTTCTTTTTAAAAAAATTTATAAATTAAAATAAATTATCATTATAATCAAATCATCAATTTAATTTTAATTTGATTTGATTTATATATTTTTGATTTATCGATTTCAAAATAAATATATTTTTTAATTATAAATTTAAAGAAAAATATCAATAATAAAAAAATTTAAAAATAATTTTATATTATACACTATAAAATTTATCTATTTCATTAATTAGTACACTTAAAATTTATATTTTTCTCAAAAATTAGATTATTTTTTATTTATTTTGAGCTAATTTTTATTGATAATTATTTTTTAAAATTTTAAATTAATATTAAGTTAAAAAATGTGATTATATATAAAATAAAATTAAATATATTTAATCACAATAATAGTAAGAAGTAATATCTATATATAATTTCAGTTTGATTCTATTTAAAATTATAAATAAATATTTAAATTATAAATCAAATCAAATTTTTAATTTATTTTATTTTTTAATTAAATCAAATTAAATAAATTATAAAATTATTAATTTTAATTTAATTTAATTGATTTAATCGATTTTATTTTTATTCCTAATTTTATACAATTTTTAATAATATTTTTTAATAATTATAATAGCTCTAAATTACTGTGAAACTATAGTCTTCTAATGAGGTTTAAACTATCGTTAAATGAAATTATTGTTCGGACTCATGGTGAAGATGATGCTCATGACGTGTCACGTGTTAACTCGAGGCTGCTGCAAGAAACTCAAAGTGTCGGTGGCTATTCTGGCAAAGGATAGTTAAGCCATTTAAGCTTGGCTTTGTGGAGCTGTCTCTTGTTTCTCTATAAATATTTGTTTATTTCTTTTTACCGTAGTCAATTATTATTTATCATTAAAAATCCACATCGTTTAAGATTTCAGGCACATAAATTAAGAAAATTATTAAATTATTTCAATCTTTTTTTTATTTTAATATGAAAAATATAAATAATAAATTTAAAAAAATTTAGTGGAAAAATAAATGGAATAAAACTAAAAAATATTAAATACTTTTTTAAATTATAAAATGATATATATTTAAAAAAAAATTAAAACAACATATATTTTAAGACGGAAGAAATATTTATAAAAATTAACATAAATATTTATTTAATATATTTAATATATGCAGTTTAATGGTATGAAAATTTCAGAAAATAATTAAAAATTATATATTGATTTCTTTAAAAACATTATATTCTTTAAGAGAAAATATCAAATTTTTTAATTTTTTAGTATTGAGTAAAGAGAGAATTAAACCTAAGTATATTATTTAAATAGTATATATATTTACTTTTATATTATAATTAATGATAATATTATGATATATATATTAAATTATTAACTCAATGAGATAATTAATTCAAAGTAAATATTGCTAAAGTCATTGGCCTTATCATTGAAATCCCAAGCCATAAAACAAATTCTAAGTTGCTTCCCAACTTAGCCAATCTTTAATTTTTTAAATCACTTAAATCAAATTTTATATTATTTCCTCATAGTGTAGACAATGCATTTCTTTTCTTCCATTCCCATCACATTGCTTTTTGTCTTTTAGCTTTCACATTTTTATATTTAGATGGGGGACCAAGGAGAAGGAACTTTCATTCCCTTGGGAGATGGGAGATATCCCATGTATGCATGTGCATATATATATCACATAGGACCCACCTGACTTTGTTTGAAATAGATTTTTCATTGTCTCAATTCACAAATGCCCTTGTTTAATTAGTGAATGTGTGTTGGCTCTATGAATATGCAACATTGCTAAACATTTCTTATAATATATTATTAAATTCAACTTCTTTTGGTAGCTTTTATGAGCAATCAATTGATGATATTGTTAAATTATTGATATTCAAATATAATGCAATGTAAAAGGATACCATACCCTCCTTGAAAAAGAAAGGAATTGAAATGGATATTTTTCACTTCTGCTAATTTTTGCTTTGCTTTAAGCAAATGATTATTAAAAAAAGATAAAGTTAAGGAGACCCTACCTTCCTATACTTTGCACTTACTTTTATAAATTTGTAATGACTCTTATAATTAACTATATATTCCACTAACAAATAAATTCATCAATTAAAGGTAAAATTAGATACTGATAAAATTTTGTCCTTTTTTAGATTTTATTAATAAAATTCAGATTAATTGGAGTCATTGATTACTGTACAATTTTAAAATAAAAAATTTAACCTTCCTATATTACTTTTTATCTATCATTTATAATTTAAAGTAATTATATAAATATTTAAAAGTTTATTATATAACTTAAATTTTAAGAAAAATAATTATATATAATAAAAATACTCTTTTTATAAAAATTATGAAGTTATTTTATATTTAATGAAGGTAACAATGAATAAAAATAATATTTTATTGGTTTTTCAAAATAAGAAATTATTTTTTCTAAAATAACAAATAAAAAGGGATGGAGGAGGTAATAACAATACCAATTAAAAGCAAGTATTGGAATTCAAATTTCGAAGGCATACAACAAGCTAACACTACATGTGTAAGTACCTTAATGGATAATCTTTTTAATTATAAGACTAATTAAATTATCAATTGATCTAAAATTGATTTAATATTATAGATTGCGTAAAATTTAGGGTACATGATGAAATCTATAGCATGCTTACCTCGATATCTCTTATACTGCAAAAATAATTAATTGGTTATCGGATTCAGGAAGTTATGCATACTGCTATGCAGCTAAGGGAGCAATTGATCCACCACAATGATATATTTTTTAGAAATTATTAAGAATAATGAAAATATATTCTTCCGACTTATATAAAAGTGAATTTATATAAATATATCATATTTCTTTTTTTTTTTTATTCTTTTATTTATATCAAACAAAATGTAATCCAACTCCTCATAATTTAACAAAAAAAAAAAAAAGTCCTTACTTTATCTTTTTATAGCAAATGCTCAAATTTTTTGAATTTATGATGTCTTATAACTTTATTTTTTCAATAATGAATGATGTCTTCTTTAGAAAGAAAAAAAAAAGTCAAACATTGTAAGTTGATTGAAATTAAATATCTCACACTTAAAATTTATTATATTCAAATAGAGGAATTATTAAGTAATTTGAAATCATGTTTCTTATATAAATAATAATGATATATTTTTATCTTATTTAATAATTTTTTAATTAAATATCTCTCAAAATATAAATTAATAATTACATATTAAAAATAAAATATTAATTAACAAATTTTCATGAATCATAACTTCTTTCTATATATTTAACTTTATGAGAGGTCTTAATCATAACTTCTTTCTATATATTTAACTTTATGAGAGGTCTTAAACTTTATATATATATATATATATATATATATATATATATATATATATATATATAATGTTGGTTTTTTCAAAACTGTGATGTGGTTTAACTTTTTTTTTTTTGTTTTTAAAAGTAGGGTATGTGTTTTTTTAGACACTTAGATTTTTTATAACTTGCTCCATGAGACTCTTATGTATCAAATTTATTATTATTTTTTTATATAAATTGGAAAAGCACCGAAAGATTCACTTTTGAATTAAAATATAATTTTAAATTTATTATAAAATCTTAAATATATTTTTAAGAAAAAAAAATTTAAAAATTTAAAAATTTCTAATTTTACTTATAATCGTTGTTTTGCATATCTCGGAAAACTAATATATATATATATATATATATATAGATATATATATATATATATATATATATATATATATATAGAGAATAAAAGACAGAGAAACAAAAAAATATATATATATAAATAGAATAATATA
>CANXYC010243076.1:0-66069 GCA_948193065.1 Aleurites moluccanus | reverse complement strand
TATATATATATATATATATATATATATATATATATATATATATTAAGATTTTTATAAAAATAAGAAAGTAAAAAAGTCTAATTTTATTTTATTAATTATAGAATTTTTTTAGTTTTTTTAATATTTTATTAAATAATATTGTAGAATATTTTTAATACATCAGACACATTTATATTTTGATTATGTTTAGTTGATGTTTTGTGTGGCTAAATTTTATTAATATTTTCTAAATAAAATTGTTCTTATTTGTAGTTATTATTTATGAATTTTATAAATACATATAAATTTAGCAGTATAAAATTCAAGTGAAAGATGAGAATCCCCGTGGAGATGGGGATGGAGACTAAATTGTCTTGTATATGAAACAGAGACAGGGATGGAGATTCCCCACTAGGATGAGGATGGGATGGAGATAGCTCTCCCTGTCCTGCCTCGTCCTGTTGTCATCCCTACTAACAAATACTATACCTATAACCTTTAATATTACATATAAACACTTAATCAAGTACTCATATCCAATTATCTATGATTAAGTACCATGAAATAACTGAATTTATATCCAAATAATAACTTAACAAAATATAATTATTAAAAATATTGATTTTAGGTTAATTACAACACAATCCTATAATAGAAATTATCTAAGAAAATAAATCTTCTAGACCTTGGCTTAGCTTTAGAGGGAAGAAATAGAAGAATAGCCTAACCAAATAACTAATAACATGCAAAAAGAAGAATTGTGGAGAAATGAGCATATACAGCATTTTTCAGTGAAAAACACATATGACAGGAAACTTCCTAACTAGTTTGACATACAATTGACTAACCAATACATTCATTAATACATATGACATAAATATATGTTACGATTTAACAATATAACAAAAAAGTATATGTGTAATACATGTATCATATACAACTATCAATATTTAGCAATTAATATTATTACAAATAACAATTAACGCAAAATTTATAAAAGCAAACAATTGGGATTAAGACCTTCACAAACCTGTTGATTAACATACAAGGCTTAAAAGCTCAAATATAATATATAAGGCTGAAAGTCTAATTATAACATATAAAGCTAAAAGACCAATTATAACATATAAAGTTCAATACTCATATACCAATTGAAAATGAGACGCTGCGAGTAAGTTCGGTACACATATAACATATAAAGTATTTATGTCCAAATTCATATAATCCAGGTGCACCATAAGAGATATCAAGTTCCGATCTTATCCCAACTCATACAAAACATGGCACATTTAAATCAAAATAATTTCATAAATCACATGAACACATATCATTTAATTCACTCAATTATTGTCACACATAAATATGTATTAATCATTATTATTCCGCGACTTCTAGTATATACAATCATATAAACAAGTAAATTTGCAATCATTAATTCATTTAATATTATATCACTTATACATATATGATCCTCACCTGATACCAAATAATTTATAATCAAAACAACTCTTCTATTGAGTCTGCTGACCACCAAACCATCACCTGAATATACATATACTAAATTAAAATTTAAAATCCTAATTTATGTAGTGAATGTAAAATTAAAAATATAAAAAATATAATATGAATAATTATATAATGCTTATACATAAAATGTAACTTAAAGTTCAAATCATCTCCAATAAACTCATTCTAGCTACTTCAAAACTTGTTAAACTACTCCAAATTAACTCAAATTTTAACATCAATTAGCTAACATGCCAATAAACTTAACCTCAAAAAATCTCCCAATTTTGAATTCATTTATCCCCCAAATATAATCTCAATATCAGTTGTCTGGCAAGTTCTTTGAGTACTGGTAGTAGATAAATGCTCCCCTAAAATTTCACTTACAGTTCTCAAACAATTTTCAAAAAATTTCATAATATACAAAACATATATAATTATAATTCTATCAAAATTCAAATCAATTGAAGTCCAAATGGTCCTTCAATTAATTCTCGTTTTGGGACTATACTGCATAAACTCTTTAGTAAAACAGTTTGTAATCATTCTACAATAATTTTAGATTTGACCGTTGGATCACTCTTTAATTTTAACATAATAAATCAAACATCTATATCTCAAACATATGAATTTCACTGTAAAATATCTTCATAATAAAAGGATATTAATTCCTAAAATTTTTACCTTTGAAACTAACCTAACAGAGTTCATCTCATAAATCTCCAATCTAAATTTATTGTATTGATTAAAAACTAAATTAATCGTCAGTAATGATGATATATTAAGTATACTTCTTTTAATTTTTTTATCACCCAAATGATTTAATAAGACATCAAAATCATAAATTATCTAAACCTAATTTAATTTTATAATCAAATCAAAACACAACTTCAATTCATCAAAAATGAAATTAAAAACTCAATTCAATTAATTTTAAAACCCTAAAAATATTTCAGGAAAACTTACCTATGAATTCCATGAAGAAATAGTACGAAGAAGAAAGAATCCAAATACATCAGAACCTCATAACTGTAATCTATCTCAAGTGATGATGCTCTTTTTCTTTATTTCTAAATCGTTATTTTTTTTTCTAACTTACAATGGCTATCTCACCAAAATACACATATATATACTACTAAGAAAATCCTAATATATTTTCTTAATTATTTACTAACTCACTGTAATACTTTCTATTTGTATTGCTTATGTTCTGTATTTTATTTGGTTATTTTTGAATGAATTTGTCTGTGCTATGATAGATTTTGATTCTCTGCTCTGTTCTGTTTTATTTTCTATTGGTATTGTTTGTGAGATAGTGATTTGTTGGTTATAGATGGCTCTTAGAGAGAGTTTTATATGTTAATTTATATTTGGAGAAATTTTGGTTAATTTAGGTTGGAGAGAAGATGAGAATACCTTATAACCTATCTTTCACGGGCATGAAACAATCTTTAAGGGTGTGAACCATATGTTCACGAGCGTATTAAAAGTTTATGTCTGAATTTCAGATTTTCATCATATTACTTTCACAGGCATGAAGATCATCTTTATGGGTACGAAAGGTTCATCTTCACAAGCGTGAGTCCTTCTTTCATAGGTATGAAACGTCAGGTTCCATATATATCAGCTCATTTGTCACCCATTCAAAAATTAAACCATTTCTCTCTCTTCTTTATATCTCAACCATCAAATCCTAAATTCGTTCCATCTATATTTCTAAGTCAATAATACTCATATTAATGCTTTATTTTGGAAGGCAAACACTTTGAGAAAGTTATTAAATCATTCAAAGTCAGGATTTCTTTAAAATCTCCATTTGAGGAGAAAGATGTATTTTCTCTAGAATTTAATTTTTGTTATGATTTAGGGTTATAGGTTGTTAGAATAGTTACTGTAATACCCTAGAATATTATAACTATCATGCATGAATTTATTCTCAGTATGTGGTCCTTTAGTCTTGAAATGGTGGGAAATAATTTTAGAGACATAGTTAGAAAGTAAACTTGAAACTTTTTCGAAAAGCGGCGGTGTTAGGAACACTGCCGAGAAATTAGCAGTCCGGTCAACAGAAGAATTTCTGAAGTTGATCTGGGGATAAAAGATAATCATAATTTATGTCTAATTTTTGTAAAAAGAAAAAAGTGAAAATCATTTAGGAACACTGAAAAAGTAAGTTATGACATTTTTGTAAATAAAGAGAAATTCAAAGTGAATAGTGAAAAGTGATTGGTCGAGGTTACAGAATGACTCCATAACTATTTTTATAAATAAGTATAAATTATAATAAGTCTATACACTCCCCACTCTAATATCTAAATCCTGACAGAATTGTCAGAATAAATTACAAAAGATTTAAGGATCAAAGTATAAAGAATAGAACTTGAGGGATTTAGTTGTAACTGTGCAATTGATTTTGTCTTTATATTACCATCACCATTTTGGTTCACCATTTACATTTTTCCATTCACCATTGCCGAAACCTCCATTTCCATTTTCCATCTTCCTTATTTCATATTTCCTATAGATTTCTTTGGGAATTTGATAGAAAAGTAGTAAATCAAGCTAGCTAAACTCATTTTTACTATTAATTTGAAGGAGTAAAGATTTGGGAGGAATAATTGAAGGTGTGATTCATCCATTTGGTGACTTTTGAGGTAAGAGTTGTTTTATTTGGTTTGATTGTTGATTTAGGTGTTATTTGAGTTCAATTGAATGGGTTTATGGTTATTTTGCATTAGTTTATCCTAATTTGATGAAATCCTCAAATTGATGGCTTAAATTGAAGTTGTAAGATTGGATATGTTGAATTAGTATTAGGAGTTATTAATTAATGTTAGAAATGGTTAATTGGATATGAATGAACAACTAATAATTTGATGTAGAATTGGAGATTGCTCAAGTTGAGTTTTCAAAGTGATCTATTTTAGGGAATTCAGTGGAATTGGTGCAATTAGAGTGTACATTGGCTATTTGGATCATTAGGTGAGTTTACATTGCATCATTTGTCATGTTTGTATCATTAATTTGATGATTGGAAACCTTTGGTGAAATGCCCTTCATGGCTGAACCCTAGTTCCCTTATAATGCCTTTGGAATTGCTTCATTTTCCTTTGATTTTCCTTGCTAATTTGATCCTAATTTAATGTTGTTTAATTTTGTTTCTTGATACCCTTGCTTTGTTTGACAATGTGATTTGTTGTTGCTTTGATTGGGCAAGTCAAATTTGTCACCAAACCTAACCTATTGACTTGCCAATGTATGCCCACCAAGTGTTCGAAGAAATGCCTTGTTCATTTGCCTTTGACCTATTGGTTTGCATGCCATAGGCCTACCAATTGAATGCCATTATCGTCAACAACATTAGCATGCCAATTGACCTACCATTTTCGGGCCACCGAACCAACTTTTATTTCATATCTTTCCTTATTGCCATACTTACTATTATTGATTGTACATTGTATATGATATTGCCAATGAACATATTGAATACTATATTGACTGATACCAAACTGATTGTTATTGTTTTGACTGTTATTTGGATGCCATTATTGCTTATGGTATCCCTCGTTATTAACCCTGATATGGTTTGGCAGAGCTACCGATTTGACAAAGTAGCGGGAAAATACTGTCGACTTTGTGTATATTGTATTACTTTACCCTATCTATGAAGAGTTATGGTCCTGGCCATAGGACCTGATCAGCCTTATGCTCATTGATAATAGAGACCTAAATGGTCCATATTGACTGATTGGAGATTGTATGATTTCTTTTCATACAGTCCATCCCATTATCTGTCTTTCCATATGTAACCGAGCTTATATGATATTTTTTTGGTTTACTGTACCCTAACAGCCATTCTGTATATTCCTTTGACTGAAACCATTTATTTAATTATGCCTATTATTTATTGTGATGCATGTAAATTCACTGAGTATCATCTATACTCACCCGTTTGATTGTTTACTCATTTCAGGAGAGGGGTAGGTTGCAGAGTCCAACTTTTTATCTTCTGCGGATTTCTGTTGCAGTCTATTATGTATATTTTTGAATTACTGTATTTAATTATTTTGGTGTTCATTGTCTAGCTGCTCCATGGGTATGTACGGGTTAGTTAGGAAATGAACATTGTATATATATATGATATTGATGGTAAATATTGCTTATATGATGATGCATGCTATTTGATATATGATTGTGACAGCCATTCACAAAATGATTACAGAATCCATAACAGAATGAATAACAGGATAACATAATGGATGGTAACTATAATAACTGAATAATATATTGAGGTTTATAGATTGTGCATAAGGTACTGGGTTCTACGGGTGTCGGTCGCCATTGGCATCTCCCGTGCCCTAGCACCGTCGCAGTCCGGGAAACCAGGTCGTGACAGAGGTGGTATCAGAGTACTAGGTTAACAGACTATGAATCTAGGTTACAGATAAATAGTGACTGTATTACAGAAGAATAGTGACTAGTTACAGAATGGGGTAGAATTAAGTATACCATGGAGCATAAAATTTTCTTTGTCGTCTATTGCAGTTATCGTCTGTTATATGTTATTATTTTGCGTTTTTACTGTATTTTGAGACTGTTTATGTTTTTTCTGACAGATTACAGAGATGTCCAACGGTAGAGATAGAGACACCAGAGAGGCTAAGATTTCCTCCAATGAGTCCATAGTGAGGAAGATTAGTGTATCAGAGGGTCTGTCTCGATCCCGATAGACTACAGAGGACACAGAGAAGGGAGATGACCCTTGGAGGGTAGAGATGATGAGAGGTTTGATGGAGTTGAGGAGGGAGATGGCTGAGATTAGGAGGGAGAGATAGCAGGCACAGCCACCACCTGCTCCTGTAGTAGTACCTCCACCAGTAGTACCTAAGGTAGTGGCACCGGCTCCTATGCAGCCAGTAGGGGCTCAGAGGGAGCCAGCTACATAGGGAGGCAGGAGAGAGATAGAGGAGGGAGGAGTTTCTATGTGTAGCTTTCTGAAGCTAAACTTACCAGAGTTCAGAGGAGATAGGGGTACAGATCTTGTTGATTTTCTGGAGGAGGTGGAGAAGGTAGTTAGGAGACTACCTTATTTTGAGCTGAGATCAGTAGAGTTGGTAGGTTTGTTGCTTAAAAGGAAGGCCTGTATGTGGTTCTCGAGGCATATGGAGACCAGGCTATATGGAGAGCACCCACCCATTTGGACAGAGTTTCGTCAGGGTCTGATTGATGAATTCATCACCGAGGGGGTTAGGACACGTAATCTGGTGAGATTTGAGCAGCTGGAGCAGAGGGATAGGTCAATAGAGGAGTATACCGAGGATTTCATATGGCTGAGCAGATATGCTGCTCATATAGTACCTACAGAGGAAAATCTAATCAACAGGTTTCGGAGGAGATTGCATGCTCCCTTGCATAATGCCTTGTTAGCCACAGAGTTTACTTCTTTGACCATAGTGATAGAAAAGGCTACTCAGATGGAAGAAAAGTACAAGACAGAGAGAGCCAAGAGAGAACAGAAGAGGAAGGGTGGCCCAGGATCACAAAGTATGAGGGGGGAGAGCAGCTCCCATCCTAGGCAGGTAGAGCCAATACCCAGATTTGAACAAAGATCTATGGGTAGTAGTTAGAGGAGGAGATCTTGGAGTAGGGGTCAGCCAGTGGTTCAGTCAACGCCTGCATACTCTCAGGGTTCTTCTAGACCGGTTACTCAAGTACCCAACATTCCTATTTGTGGGTTTTATGGTATGAGGCATGGAGGGGAGTGCTAGAGGTGGACAGGTGCATGTTTGAGGTGTGGCCAGTAGGGCCATTATATTAACACTTGTCCAGTGAGAGTTAATCAGCAGCCATCGGTCACAGTTTCTCAACCAGTGGTACAGCTAGCCAGAATTTGGGTAGAGAGACTACAGCCAGAGGCAGAGGTAGGGAATATTGTCACAGGTACTATTTTGGTTCAGAATGAGGTCGCAGATGCCTTATTCGATTCGGGAGCAACTCACTCTTTTGTGTCACCACATTTTGCACCCAAATTGAATAAGGAGAGGAGGTTGTTAGATGTTCCATTGTCTATTACTACTCCTATAGGGGATTATGTGGATGTTGATCATTTCTATCCTGATTGCATTGTTGAGATTGATGAACATATTTTGCGTGCTGACTTGATTGAGTTACCTGTGCTTGAGTTGGATGTGATATTGGGTATGGATTGGTTGGCTAGACACCGGGCAGTGATAGATTGTTATTGGAAGAGGATTAGATTCTAGCCTGAGGGGCAACCAAAGTTTGAGTTTCAGGGTGAGATTCAGGAGTTTCGGGTTAACCTGTTATCTGCTATCCAGGCTTAGAGGATGATTGGGAAAGGCTGTTCAGCCTATTTAGCCATGTGGTGGATGTACATAAGTCTTTTGTACAATTGGATCAGATACCGATGGTTCAGGAGTTTCCTGATGTATTTTCTGAGGAGTTACTAGGATTACCCCCTGATAGGAAGATTGATTTTGAGATAGAGGTGCACGCAGGCATAAACCCGATATCCATTCCACCATACAGAATGGCTCCAGCTGAGTTGAAAGAATTGAAGATACAGCTACATGAACTATTGGATAGAGGGTTTATCAGACCTAGTAGTTCTCTATGGGGTGCACCGGTTTTGTTTGTGAGGAAGAAAGATGGCTCCTTGAGGATGTGCATAGATTATAGGCAGCTGAACAAAGTCACAGTAAGGAATAAGTATCCATTGCCATAGATAGATGACTTATTTGATCAACTGTAGGGTGCCAGCCATTTTTCTTAGATTGATTTGAGGTCTGGGTATCATCAGTTGAAGATCAGGAGTGGAGATATACCCAAGACTACTTTCAGAACCCGTTATGGTCATTATGAGTTCCTGGTATTGCCATTCTGGTTGACCAATGCACCAGTGGCTTTCATGGATTTGATGAACAGGGTGTTCAGGTCATTTTTAGATAAGTTTATCATCGTCTTCATTGATGACATCCTTATTTATTCTAGGAGTGAGGAGGAGCACATGGAGCATTTAAGGATTGTGATATAGACACTTCGGGAGCATCAACTGTATGCTAAATTATCTAAGTGTTAGTTCTGGTTGACTGAGGTGTGCTTCCTTAGGCATGTTATCTACAAGGATGTTATTATGGTGGATCCTTAGAAGATTGAGGCGGTTGCTAACTGGCCACAGCCTACCAGTGTTTCATAGGTACGCAGCTTTCTGGGTATGGCTGGATATTATCAGAGGTTTATGAAATATTTCTCCCGCATTACAGCTCCTTTGACTAGATTGATGAGGAAACGAGAGTGATATGTATGGACGGATGAGTGAGACCGTAGCTTCCAGACTCTGAAGTATTGCCTTACCAGTGCTCCAGTTTTGGCATTACCAGTTGAGGGGGAGAAATTTACAGTATATTGTGATGCTTCTCGGATTGGCCTAGGGTGTGTTCTGATGCAGATGGGTAGGGTAATTGCTTATACTTCTCGTTAGTTAAAGAAGCATGAAGCAAATTATCCAACTTATGATTTGGAGATGGCAGCAGTTATCTTTGACTTGAAGATTTGGAGACACTACTTATATGGGTCTAAATGTGAGATATATACTGATCATAAGAGTTTGCAGTATATATTTTAGTAGAATGATCTGAATCTGAGGCAGCGCAGATGGGTTGAGCTTCTGAAGGATTATGACTGTGAGATTCTCTATCACCCAGGGAAGCCCAATGTAGTGGCGGATGCTTTGAGCAGGAAATTGATGGGTAGTCTTGCTTATATTGTGATTGGTAGGAGGCCATTGATCAGAGATTTGAGACAGTTGGTAGATGTGTGGGGTAGAGTTGGAGTTGGAATCCCAAGATCAGAACCAGACTCTGATAGCCCAATTCCAGGCGAAGTCACTATTGATAGATGATATAAAAGTGGCTCAGGACAGGGATCTATATCTTTTGAAGATGAAGGGAGAGGTTCAGAGTGGCAGGATGACAGAGTTCACTATTGATGATAGGGTATTGAGATGTGGGAGACGTATCTGTATACCGGATTGTGATGGGCTATGGGATCATATTATGAGAGAGGCTCAATATTCAGCTCACATTGTACTTCCAGGGATTACCAAGATGTACCATAATCTCAGAGATGTTTATTGGTGGCTAGGGATGAAGAAGGACGTAGCTCAGTTTGTATCTAAGTGCTTAGCCTGTTAGCAGGTTAAGTTTGAGCATCAGAAGCCATCAGGGCTTCTTTAGGAGATAGAGTTGCCAGAGTGGAAATGGGAACATGTTACCATGGATTTTATAGTTGGTCTACCACGGACTTCGAGGGGATATGATTATATTTGGGTTATTGTTGGTCGGTTAACGAAGTCTACATACTTTTTAGAGGTTAAGACCAGCTATTCAGCAGCTCAGTATGCACAATTATATGTGGATAAGATTATGCGTCTTTATGGAGTTCCTTTGGTGATCATATCTGACAGGGGTACACAGTTTACATCCCGGTTTTGGCAAAAATTTCATGAGGCTATAGGTACCCAGTTACAATTCAGTACTGCTTTCCATCCGCAGACTGATGAGCAGTTAGAGAGGACGATCCAAACTTTGGAGGACATGCTCAGATTATGTGTTTTGGATTTCAAAGGTAACTAGGATTATTATTTGCCACTGATAGAGTTCTCCTACAATAACAATTATCACTCTTCGATTGGTATGGCTCCATTTGAAGCATTATATGGTAGGAAGTGTAGATCTCTAGTGTGCTGGGTAGAGCCGGGAGAGAAGGAGCTAGAGGGACCAGAATTGATCAGAGAGACGATGGAATAGGTTCTTATTATCAGAGAGCGGATAAGGACTGCCTCCAGTAGGCAGAAGAGTTATGCTGATCCGAAGAGGAAGGATGTACAATTTTCAGTTGGTGATCATGTCTTCCTAAAGGTCTCACCGATGAAAGGAGTTATGAGATTTGGGAAGAGGGACAGGCTATCACCACGATTTATAGGCCCATTTGAGATACTTGAGCGGATTGGCAGTGTGGCCTATAGATTGGCTCTTCCACCCAATATAAGCCACGTACATCCGGTCTTCCATATATCTATACTGCGAAGATATATATCAGATCCTTCGCACATTTTGGAGATTCAGGATGTGGATCTCAGTGAGGATTTGTCTTATGAGGAGCTACATGTGGAGATTATTGACAGACAGGTCAGGAAGCTTTGGAACAAAGAGATCCCTATGGTAAAGGTACTATGGAGGAACCAGACGATGGAGGAGTGTACATGGGAGAGCTAGCAGGAGATGCAGAGCAGATATCCATCCCTGTTTCAGCAGTGAGGTATATTCTATTTAAATTCGAGGACGAATTTATTTGTAGGGGGGTAGAATGTAATACCCTAGAATATTATAACTGCCATGCATGAATTCATTCTCAGGATGTGGTCTTTTAGTCTTGAAATAGTGGGAAATAATTTTAGAGATACGGTTAGAAAGAAAACTTAAAACTTTTTCGGAAAGCGGCGGTGTCAGGAACACTGCCGAGAAATTAGCAGTCCGGTCAACAGAGAATTTCTAAAGTTGATCTGGGGGTGAACGATGATCATAATTTATGTCTAATTTTGGTAAAAAGAAAGAAGTGAAAATTATTTAGAAACACTGAAAAAGTAAATAATGGCATTTTTGTAAATAAAGGAAAATTCAATGTGAATAGTGGAAAGTGGTCGGTCGGGGTTACAGAATGACTCCAAAACTATTTTTATAAATAAGTATAAATTAAAATATGCCTATACACTGCCGTCTCTAATATCTAAATCCTGACAGAATTGTCAGAATAAATTATAGAAGATTTAAGGACCAAAGTGTAAAGAATAGAACTTGAGGGATTTAGTTGTAATTGTGCAATTGATTTGTCTTTATATTACCATCGCCATTTTGGTTCACCATCTCCATTTTTCCATCCACCATTGCCGAAACCTCCATTTCCATTTTCCATCTTCCTTATTTCATATTTCCTATAGAATTCTTTAGGAATTTGATAGAAAAGTAGTAAATCAAGCTAGCTAAACTCATTTCTACCATTAATTTGAAGGAAGGAGCAAAGATTTGGGAGGAATAATTGAAGGTGTGATTCGTCCATTTGGTGACTTTTGAGGTAAGAGTTGTTTTGTTTGGTTTGATTGTTGATTTAGGTGTTATTTGAGTTCAATTGAATGGGTTTATGGTTATTTTGCATTAGTTTATCCTAATTTGATGAAATCCCCAAATTGATGGCTTAAATTGAAGTTGTAAGATTGAATATATTGAATTGGTGTTAGGAATTGTTAATTGATGTTAGAAATGGTTAATTAGATATGAATGAACAACTAATTGATGGATAATTTGATGTAGAATTGGAGATTGCTCAAGTTGAGTTTTCAAAGTGAGCTATTTTAGGGAATTCAGTGGAATTGGTGCAATTGGAGTGTACATTGGCTATTTGGATCATTAGTGAGTTTACATTGTATCATTTGTCATGTTTGTATCATTAATTTGATGATTGGAAACCTTTGGTGAAATGCCCTTCATGGCCGAACCCTAGTTCCCTTATAATGCCTTTGGAATTGCTTCATTTTCCTTTGATTTTCCTTGCTAATTTGATCCTAATTTAATGTTGTTTAATTTTTTTTCTTGATACCCTTGCTTTGTTTGACAATGTGATTTGTTATTGCTTTGATTGGGCAAGTCAAATTTGCCACCAAACCTAACCTATTGGCTTGCCAATGTATGCCCACCAAGTGTTCGATGAAATGCCTAGTTCATTTACCTTTGGCCTATTGGTTTATATGCCATAGGCCTACCAATTGAATGTCATTGTCGCCAGCAACATTGGCATGCCAATTGACCTACCATTTTTGGCTACTGAACCAACTTTTGTTTCATACCTTTCCTTATTGCCATACTTACTATTATTGATTGTACATTGTATATGACATTGCCAATGAGCATATTGAATATTGTACTGACTGATACCAAACTGATTGTTATTGTTTTGACTGTTATCTGGATGCCATTGTTGCTTATGGTATCCCTCGTTATTGATCCTGATATGGTTTGTCAGAGTTACTGATTCGACAGGATAGCGGAAAAATACTGTCGACCTTGTGCCCATTGTATTACTATACTCTAGCTAGGAGGGGTTATGGTCCTAACCATAGGGCCTGATCAGCCTTATGCTCATTGATACTGGATGCATACATGGTCCATATTGACTGACTAGAGATTGTATGAATTCTTTTCATACAGTCCATCCCATTATTTGTCTTTCCATATGTAACCGAGCTTATATGATATTATTTTGGTTTACTGTACCCTGACAGCCATTCTGTATACTGCTATTCCTTTGACTGAAACTATTTGTTTAATTATGCCTATTATTAATTGTGATGCATGTAAATTCACTGAGTATCATCTATACTCACCCGTTTGATTGTTTACCCATTTCAGGAGAGGAATAGGTTGCAGAGTCCAGCTTTTTGTCTTCCGTGGATTTTTGCTGCAGTCTATTATGTATATTTCTGGATTATTGTATTTCATTATTTTGGTGTTCATTATCTAGTTGCTCTATGGGTATGTATGGGTTGGCTAGGAAATGAACATTGTATATATATATGATATTGATGGTAAATATTGCTTATATGATGATGTATGTTATTTGATATATGATTGTGACAGCCATTCGCAGAATGATTGCAGAATCCATTACATAATAAATAACAGGATAACATAATGGATAGTAACTATAATAACTGAATAATATATCGAGGTTTATAGATTGTGCATAAGGTACTGGGTTCTATGGGTACCGGTCGCCATTGGCATCTTCCGTACCCTAAGACCATCGCGGTCCAGGAAACCGGGTCGTGATAGTTACGTATGAGCTATAAGGAGTATGTTATATGCATTTATGGCCATAGATTTTGTTTGTTGGAAGAATTAGAGCAAATGGTGAATAGTACCAATTCTTATATTCTTACCTAATTTTCTTTGAGAATGGTTAAATTAAATTTAAGAACTATCTTACAAAAAACCTCATAAAGTTTCTAATTGCAAGATTTTGATATGGATAATGTTGAGTAAGAAAAATTCTAAATTTGTGATTTGTTGAAATGTGTTAGGCTTGGAGCATTATTGTGCTTTTAAGTTGATTTAGAGCTTGATAGAGTTTTCTGAGCTTCAGTTTGGATTATTGCTTTGTGGAGGTGAGTTATGGATATGTGTTTTATATGTATTTGTATATGTATATATTATTCTTCTGCTAAAATTCATTATGAGCATATCTATGCAGTTGTTAAATTGGTATTTCCTTGAAACCAACGATATTTGTTATGAAAATATATATCTTGATATCATTATTGTGCTTTATAGTTGGTATTGCTACCCATTTCTTTGAAACCAACTCATTATTATAGTATAAACCGATTATTCTTAAATGTTCTTTGATTATAAAAACCTTTGTTATGAACATTTATATTCTAAACTAAGTAGATGTTATTGTCAGAACACCCTTCCCATGAGGGACATATCATAGGACTGTGTGCACCAGTGACTCGACTGATAGAATCAAAGTATCAGGGTCCTTCCTAGAGGGGATAAAATTTCTTTAGGCATGTGTTATAGCATAAGAACATATATTCTGTATAGAGATCGTAGTAATATTGTTTTGTTTATGGATATCGTTACACTCCTATTTTGTTTCTCTATTATTCTGATATCTACATTGCTTAACCTAAACACACACACACACACACACACACATATATATATATATATGATGTGCCATTTCTTGTAGGCACTTATGACCTTAGTATTTTGATCTCTGAATATAATTCTGATATGTATATGACTTTTGATTATATATCCTTATATCTGTAATATGAGCTCTGTTTGTTATATGTATGGATCAAGACAGTACTCCGAACCTTTGATCTCATTATAAACCTCAGGTATGACATATGCATAATTCATTGAGTTGAAGATTCACCCTACTTCTATTGTAGTTTTCAGGTTCTAGAGTTGTCGGTCTAGAGACCGAAGATAAAGCTTCTTGATTTCTTTCTCTAAGAAGCTATTTGAAAGTATATATTATGTTCATTTTGGATATATTTTAATTTTGAGATGTAATCCTCTTAGAGCTCCATAATAGTTAAATGGTTCTAATATTCTTTTAGGTTATTACTTATTCATTTTGGATAGAGGACTTTATTTACCTTTGATCTATAGTGAACAAGTTGATTATATTTTGATGGTTATATCACATGATGATATTACAGGTTGATGATGCTTATGATTTGGATTTGTGGATGGCTATAGATATTATTTTGTTATTGCCATAAAATAGGTTAGTGTGTTCTACGAGTTTTTGGTGGCCTTAAGCCTACCCATGCCTTAGGATCATCCCATCTTTGGTTTTGGGATGTGACAAAGGTGGTATCAAAGCATAGGTTTGAAGTTATAGTTGATTTGTGGTAATGAGTGTCTGATTAGATAAATTATGGAGCATAGGAATTATGTCTCGTCAATATTTTGTTATCCTTTGTTGTGAATCTGTGTTTCTATTTGATCTAAATCTGAATTATTTATTCTGTTATCAGTTTTGATATGCCTATTAGACGTTATCGTGGTAGAGGCAGAGGACGTGGTCATTCTAGGAGAGATGTTTCTTCTGAGGCTAGTTCTGTTTGCTGAATAGGGGATAATGAGGTTCCTCCAACACCTCCATTGGATATAGCTCAGAGATTTGAGCAGTTGGAGCGTAATTACGAGATGATAGCTGAGTATATTGTCCAGCAAAGACAACAGGCTCCTCCGGTATAGGTGGCTCCAACTCCTACACCATCTGCAACTCCGGTAACTCATCCAGTTGTTCCTCCTCAACCACCTTTGGTTTTGTAAATTGAGGAAGTACCTTTTAAGAAATTTCTAAAGCTCAAGCCAGTAGAGTACAATGGTGAGGTAAACCTTACTGAATTTTTGGAAGAAGTGGAAGATAAAGCACAGATTTTAAGAATTCTCGATAGGATGACTGTGGAGTTTGCGTGCCACCTTATGAAGGGTGATGCCCATGACTGGTTTAAGAGGAGTATTTATGGTATACTTCTTAGTAATGGAGGGATCAATTGGCCTCATTTCTAGGAGCTTGTGATGAAGAAGTTCCTTTCGGAATCAGTTAGAAAGGCTAGAGCCTTGGACTTTGAGAGACTTGTACAAACTTCTGATATGTCTGTATCTGAATATGCTAGGAGATTTTGCAATTTGAGTAAGTTTTCTCCTGCTCTAATGCCTTATGAGGTGGCACAAATTCATCGATTCATGAGGGAATTGTTGACCCCAATATTCAAGATTTTGTCAGTCTCGGAGTTTGATTCCTTTTTCACGCTGGTGGATAAGGAAAGGGTTATTAAGAACTGATAAATGGAAGCAAGATATGCTAAGGAGCAGAGGAAGAAGGCAAGGATAAGAGGTTCATCTAAGTCGGGTAGAGATGAGATTAGAGTAAAGAGTATAGGTGTTTCTCTTCATACTGCACCGGTTGGTTCTAGAGGTCAATCGGGTTGATCTCAGCAGAGACAGAGTACTTCCAAGCATACTACACAGATGAGTTGTGGTTCTAGTAGTCTAGCATCTCCTAGGGGTTTAATACCTCTTTGCTCTACTTGTGGAAAGAAACATTCTGGACAATGCCATATGGAGACAAACATATGTTTCAGATGTGGTCAGCCTGACCACTTTATTAAGGATTGTCCCTAGGAATTGCACTTAGATAGAGCTCAAGCTTCCCAATCCACAGTTCAGATGGATAGAGGAAGAGGTGGTATTCAGTTTGGTAGAGGAGGTTTGGCTCGAGGCCAGCATACTGGTAGGGATTATGGTCAGATTGTGGGACAGGCTTCAGGGCAGGTACTGATTGGCAAAGGTAGGGGTAGAGTTTTTGTTTTAACTCTGCAGAAGGCTCAGGCCTGGAACACAGTTGTGACATGTATTATTCTTATTCAAGCTCTGAATGCACGAGTTCTAGTTGATTCTAGTGCCACGCATGTCTTTGTTTCTTCATGTTTTGCAAAGAAATTGTCTGTGGCGTATAAACTTATAGATTCTGCATTGGTTTTGTCAACTTCTTTAGAGGAGGAGATAGAGGTGAATAAGGTTTATCCTTCTTACATAGTGAGCCTTAATGACAAGAGTTTGGAGGTAAATTTGGTTGAACTACCAGTGTTAGAGTTCAATGTGATCTTAGGCATGGATTGGTTGTCCAAGTATTTTGCTATCATTGATTATAACAGGAAGAAGATTGTGTTCAAGCCACCTTCGTGTAAAGAGTTTGAGTTCCAAGGGGAAAGGAGTGAGGTTCCTTATAATATGATATCCGCCATGGGGGCAAGAATGTCAAGGTATTTGGCATATATCTGAGACACGAAAAAGGAAGTAAAGAACATTGATAAGATTCCTGTTGTGCATGAGTTTGTGGATGTATTTCCAGAAGAATTGTCTGGTTTACCACCAGATAGAGAGATTGATTTCAATATTGAATTACTCACAAGTACTAATATGATATTGATACCTCTGTATCGCATGGCTCCTATTGAATTAAAGTTACAACTGCAAAACTTATTGGATAAGGAATTCATAAGGCCTGCTAGTTCACCTTGAGGTGCTTCAGTGTTGTTTGTTAAGAAGAAGGAAAAATCTATGAGATTATGTATCAATTACTGGAAACTCAATAAAGTCACTATTCGAAATAAGTATCCGCTTCCTTAGATTGATGACTTGTTTGACCAGTTGCAGGGAGCAAGTCATTTCTCTATGATTGAATTGAGATCAGGTTATCATTAATTAATGATCAAGAGGGAGAATGCGCTTAATATTGCTTTTAGACCTAGGTATAGTCATTACGAATTTCTGGTTTCACCATTTGAGTTGATGAATGCACCAGCTGCCTTTATGGATTTATAAACAGGGTCTTCAAACCATTCTTAGATAGGTTTGTGATTGTGTTCATTGATGACATATTGGTGTATTCCAAGAGTAAGGAAGAATATGAAAAGTATCGGCACATAGTTTTACACACTTTAAGGGAACATCAATTTTATACTAAGTTTTCTAAGTGTGAATTTTGGTTTGATAGAGTTGATTTTCTAGAACATGTGATTAATAGAGAAGAAATTTTTATGGATCGAAAGAAAGTTGATGCTATTTTGGATTGGCCTAGACCCACCAATGTAATAGAAATTAGGAGTTTCCTGGGTCTAGCAGTATATTATCGAAGATTTGTTCAGAATTTCTCTAAGATAGCTGCTCCTTTGAATGAGCTCACTCAGAAGCACGTGAAGTTTTAGTAGTCTGATAATTATGAAGATAGTTTTCACAAGTTAAAAACTTGTTTGACTAATATTTTGATTTTTTAAAACAAAAATAGGGTGTAATTAATTAAAAATAAATAGTAAGGATATATATTTTTTTTTTTTACTGTTCTTATTAACCATTTTAGAGTTGACTAACAATAAAATTGATTGACATTTATTAGGGAGAGTTAGTATATTTTTGAAATATCAGTATATTGTGACATATAAATATGATATATAAGTGTAATTACCATATTTATATGGTATATAAATTGTACATGTATTATTTAATTACCATATTTTCCAAAATTATACATGTATTTGCAATTCATACACATTCCAATTTTGACTATCGCTAAGCATATGGTATCTAAATCTATTTAATTTTTGAATAAATTATTTATAAAAAATTCATAAGCTATTAATTAATGTTATAAATATACTAAAATTCATTTGTTATTTAATATAATATTTTAAGAATTAACTCAAAATAATTAATTACACTTATATATAAGTATTGATTTTGTATAATAGACATATAAATATGGTATGTTAAATCTAAATTTTTGTGTATATTGTGACATATAAATATGGTATGTTAATTACACTTTTATATTAATTGCACTTATATATAAATATGTTAATTACACTTATATACTAAATTTAGATTTAGTATATTGTGACATATAAATATGGTATGTTAATTACAATAATATATAAGTGTAATTAATTATTTTGTGTTAATTATTAAAATATTATATTAAATAACAAATGAATTTTAATATATTTATAACATTCATTAATAGCTTAATGAATTTTTTTTAAATGATTAATTTAAAAATTAAATAGATCTAGATACCATATGCTTAGTGATAATCAAAATTGGAATGTGTATGAAATGCAAATACATGTACAATTTTGGAAAATTCCTGTTTGAAGCCTCTAAAAATTTATCATGTCACTATATCCAAATTTTTAATTTTTCACAGTTAGAAAACTTTTGGAAAAAAAAAACCCCATTTTTTTTTTAAATTGTAATTTTATCTAAAATTTTTAAAATAATTTTACCCTAGTTTTGAAACTTAATTATATTTATACCATTATCAAAATTAAAATAAAAATTAATCTATTATACCAATTATTTTTTTTTAATCACTTGTTATTTTTTAAAATTGTAACTAAAATTAGAAATTGAAGTAAAATAGGATATTAAAAAAAATATACTATTGCAATTTTTTAAAATATTTAAATTTTTTTGGTCATTAAAATAAAAAAAATTACAAAAATATTTATGAGTAATTCATTATCTCTAATTTAGAAATTATTAAAAATGTATATTTTTTTTTAAAAAAAACCTTTAATTAAAAGTGTTATAAATATATAAATAAATATAGATGTCTATTCATCTATCCCACTACTCATAAAATAAATATAGATGTTCATTCATCTATCCCACTACTCATAAGTTTTTATATTTAAGTTTAATTTTATTGCACCATTTATGTTGTAATTTATGTTATAATTTATAGTGGATTTATATATTGTAACATATGATGAAGATGAAAACCCTATAAATAGGAGTTCATATTACTTTGTAATACACACCAAGAAGACAATAAAATACTCCATCTTCTACATTCTTATTATTGTTCTTATTTTCTTTATTTTCATAACACGTTATCAGCACGATTCTCTACTTTTAAGTAATCAAATCCAAATAAGTTTATCTACTCTTAAAATGTCAGTTTCATACATCATATTTATTTCACTATCTTAATGAATTATTTATATTTATGAAAATATACTAAAATATATTAGTTTATTATTTTTATAGAAAATTATTATATTATCATTGCTTTTATATTTATAATTTATGTTTCATTGCTTTTGATTAATAATAATATTATACTTATATGTTTTAGAGTTTTTTTTTTGTCAATGAATAGATCGAAATTCTTTTATTCTTATGCTATCTAATTTTATTCTCCATGACACATTTGATAGCTTTCTTGTTCAAAAAATTTAAAAATCTTTCTCTTGCTAATATTCTTATTTAAATATTTGAGATTTGAAGATTTTTTTTTCTTGATAATATTCTAATTTAGGTATTTGAATAAGTAAATTTTATTTTTATGTATTATCATTTTATTTTTCAATCTACATCTAACAAAAAAAAAATTTCTACTCTAATTTTGATATTTATTTTTGTATAGATTATAATATTTTATACTTGTTAAAATATAATTTGAAATAAAAGAAAATGATTTATATTTGAGATCTTATAAAAGTATAAGTAAAAAAAAAAATTAGGATAATTATTATAAATTTTTTAATTTAATCATGTATTGATAATAATAGTAAATTTATTTATTTTTGATATTGCAAAGTTATTCTTTTATTTCAAATATGTTGATTTTTGTTAGAATTAACTCTTAATGTGTGAAAAATATTCACAAATAATAATATATTAATATTTTTCATATATCGAATATGCTCCTACAGTAATAATATCGATAAAAAAGATTGTAAAAATATTATGAATTAATTCCATGCATTCTGGTTCAATCTCATTTTCTGAAATATTCCCTGAAGTGAATGTAGTGATATTTAACTAAATAAAATAATAAGTTGTTACTGAAAAATTCATGAAATATATTATGGTGATTTTATCTCATTCCCTGAAGTGAATGTGATAATATATAACAATAATACTATGAAATTTAAAAGTAAACATATAATAATTATTCTTTTCATAAAAATAAAGAAATATCATAAGAATATTTATCACCACCAGAAGTGTGATAAAATTATACAGAAATACGAATAGAAAAGGTAGACAAATTTTTTTAAAGTAAATATTATCGATATGGTATGAAGAAAAATTGGTGAAATACTTGTCGTATGATAAAATATCTTATTGATATTTATCGAACATCGCAAAAAGAGAAGAAAAATATGAAGATAAATTTTATCTCTAATAATGATGATCTTAACTATGATCATATATATATTATTCACATTGATATGACAAATATGTTTTTGAAAATATTAAAAAAGAGAATTGATTTCTACATATATTGTGACTGGATAACTAGTATAATTTAAAAAATGTCAAATATTTTTCTTATTTGAAAATGGGTGAAACAATTGTTTTTAGTAAAACAAAAAATAATTGAAAACTCCAGAAGAGTCAATATATTATTACTAAGAGGAATAACATTTATTATATATAATGTATTATTTTCTCCAAAATCTCATAGAAATGTGTTAAGTTTTAAAGATATTCGCAGTAATGGATATCATATTGAGATAGTAAATAACATGAATAAAAATATTTACATATTACAAGTATTATTTCGGGTAGAAAAATATAGTAAAAAATTTTCTGTTATTTTCTTTGATTGGTATTATACAAAAATTAGTGGAATTGAAAAGAATCTTATAGTAAACCAGAAGTTTACATATCCAAATATTTTTATTATTGGGCATAACAAGTTAGGTCATCTTGATTTAAAAATAATGAAAAAAAAAATTTGAAAATTCACATGGGAATTCATTGAAGAACTAGAAGATTCTTTAAATCAATTAATTGATTTTTGGTCAAAAGCCAGATATTTCTCATCTAAGAATTTTTGAATGTGCAGTATATATCTTAATTACTCCATCACAACGCACTAAGATAAGTTCTCAAAAGAGGTTAAAAATATAAGTTGGATATAAATCTCCATCAATAATTAAATATTTTGAGTCATTAATGGTGATGTATTTACTGCTCGATTTGCAGATTGTCATTTGATGAAATAATATTCCCAACATAAGGAGGAGATAAAAAAAGTTGAGAAATACAAAACAATATGAATAAGAAGTTCATAAATTAATTTATCTGCAAAAATTAGCAAATCAATTGCCGGATGCAATTGCTAATTTAAAATGAGTAACAAAATCTCATATAACAGCTATTAATGTTTTAATTTGTAATGTCGTCCCAGAAGGACAATATATTAATATTAATAAATCTCAAGCACGCTTGAAGCGTAAAAGGCTATTGGTTATAAGGATAAAAATCCTCGAAAGAGAAAAGAAATAAATAATAAAGATAATTTTATTAAAAATGCAAATACTAACATGGATACACTTCCTGAAGAAGTAAAAGTATCTGAAATTAATAAAAATAAAGAGCTATTGATAAATTATGTTAGTTCTAAAAAAAGATGGAATCAACATGAAATGGTTGTAAACTATTATTTTGCATATAATGTAGCATTAAATATTATGAATGAAAATGATGATCTTGAACCATGATCTGTTCAAGAATGTTGAAATTGAATTGATTGGCCAAAATGGAAAGATGCAATACAAGCATAATTAAATTCTCTTGAAAAACGTAAGGTTTTCGGACCAGTAGTCTAAACACCTGAAGGTATGAAACCAGTAGGATATAAATAGGTATTTGTACGAAAAAGAAATGAGAAAAATGAAATTGTAAAATACAAAGCAAGACTTGTTGCATAAGAGTTTTCACAAAAATATAAAATCAATTATGAAAAGATATACTATTTTGTGGTGGATGCAATAATATTTTAATATTTTATTAATATAACAAAGTATGAAAGACTTGATATGCACCTAATAGATGTAGTCACAACTTACCTATATGACTCAATTGATAATGATATGAAAATCTCTGAAGGATTTAAAATGCTAGAAAAATATAATTTAAATTCTTGAAAAATTTATTCAATTAAATTATAAAGATCTTTGTATGAATTAAAACAATTTGGGCCCATATGGTAAAATCGTTTTAGTGAATACTTGTTCAAAGTAGAATATAAAAGTAATACTATAAAGAAATTTATATATAAATTTGCCATAATTATTATATATATTGATGATTTGAATATCATTGGAATTCCTGAATAACTTCCAAAAGTAACATATTGTTTGAAAAAAGAATTTGAGATGCATTATTTTGAAAAAATAAAATTATGTCTCGATTACAAATTGAATATTTGGCAAAAGAAATTTTTATTTATCAGTTAACTTATATATAAAAAGTTCATTTATAATTTTATATACAAAACACATTTATTAAATAGTTTAATGGTTGTTCGGTCACTTAATATGAACAAGGACTATTTTCAGTTAGAGAAGATAATGAAGATATTTTTGGTTCTGAAGTACCATATCTTATACAATAGGCACACTAATATATTACAAAAGAATGGTGAAATTAGTGTTCAATAAATTCGTTCAAATGACAATCTAACAGATTTGTTCACTAAAGTATTACTTACTGCAACATTCAATAAATTAGTTAACAGTATTGAAATGTGGCGCCTTAAAAATTTTCAGTGATATTGCAAATAGAGAGAGTTTAATGCTGTACTCTTTTTTCCTTAACCAAAGATTTTGTCCCATTGGGTTTTTCTGGTAAGGTTTTTAATGAGACAGCATACCATTTGCAATGCGAGAATATTATACTCTTTTTCCCTCACTAGTTTTTTTTTTTTTTTTTTTCCACTGGGTTTTTACTAGTAAGGTTTTAATGAGGCATATTCTTTGTAAAGATGAACATCCAAGGGGGAGTGTTATAAATATATAGATAAATATAGATGTTCATTCATCTATCCCACTACTCATAAGATAAATGTAGATGTTCATTCATCTATTCCACTACTCATAAGTTTTTATATTTAAGTTTAATTTTATTGCACCATTTATGTTGTAATTTATGGTGGATTTATATATTGTAACATATGATGAAGATGAACCCTATAAATAGGAATTCATATTACTTTGTAATACACACCAAGAAGATAATAGAATACTCCCTCTTCTACATTCTTATTATTGTTCTTATTTTTATTTTCTTTATTTTCATAACACGTTATCAGCACGATTTTCTATTTTTAAGTAATCAAATCCAAGCAAGTTTATTTACTATTAAAATGTCAATTTCATACATCTTATTTATTTCACTATCTTAATGAATTATTTATATTTATGAAAATATACTAAAATATATTAGTTTATTATTTTTATAGAAAATTATTATATTATCATTGCCTTTATGTTTATAATTTGTGTTTCATTGCTTTTGATTAATAATAATATTATACTTATATGTTTTAGAGTTTTTTTTTTTTTGCCAATGAATAGATCGAAATTCTTTTATTTTTATGCTATCTAATTTTATTCTCCATGACACATTTAATAGCTTTTTTATTCAAAAAATTTAAAAATATTTCTCTTGCTAACATTCTTATTTAAATATTTAAGATTTGAAGATTTTTTTCTTGATAATATTCTAATTTAGATATTTAAATAAGTAAATTTTATTTTTATGTATTATCATTTTATTTTTCAATCTACATCTAAAAATTAATATTTTTTTTACAAAATTATCATTAATGAATTTTTAATTAATTTTATTTTTAGTATAAAAAATTCTTCATGTAGAATTGTTTTTTGAGTATTATAAAACATAAAATAAATTTAAAGATTTAATAAATAAAAAAGTAATAAACTCAGCAAAATTATTATAATTTGCTATATTTATGACATTATCCAAACCCAAAGTAACAACAATCATCATCGCATTCACTATCATCATCCATAAAGTTAAGCTACGTCCGTGTGCTGGAGATGTTGCTTTAAGCTGTGGTCCTCCCAATTTAATCAGTCGCCACGTCAGCATCATGATTTAGATTAGATTATTAGTGGGGTCTACTTCCTTGAGAATGCCAATCATAAATCAGCTAATTTGATTCAATCCCTAACTGTGTAACTGAATTTAAAGCCCATCTTCACTTGAGGTTACAGAGAGGCCAATGCAGCGTTTCATCGAGACATGGTGTGTTTTTTAATTTGATTTCAAATAGGATTTGAGGCAGATATGAATAATAAAATAACTCCACTAGATTATATATTTTATAGATATTTTATTTTTTAATATTATATTTTTTTAATTTATAATTTTTATGTGATATATAACATTAATTTTTAAAAAAAAAAATAAAAAAAATATATATATATATATAGATATTAACCGTCTCAATCTCTCCCAAACCGATGCATATATTTTTATCTTTAAATGGATTGAATTCCAATTTTATAAAATTTTATCCAAAATTAACCAATTGTTATAATTGTGGATTTTTATTTAAATAAAAATTTTATTTTATTTCTTCATTTTTGTTAGTTACTATTGTATTATTTTATATAACCTTGAAGGTATTGGGATTTTTAAAATTTTTGCTAAGTTTTTAGTATCTAGTGTTTATTTTGTCATCTACTGAAAAAATACGCTTAACTCCTGTTTTTAAAATTTTTACAACATTTTTTTTTAAATTAGCATTTTACACAAATTAGTAATATTATTTATATTTCAGCTTCATCAATAGCATAATTTAAAATTAGTGATTTAGAAATTTTTTTAACTCTTCTTCTGAAAATAAAGATAAAATGATAAACAAATTTTTATAGAATGAAAGATGAATGTATTGTATGCTAAATTTAGTGTATTATTTTTTGCAGGTCAAATTAGAAGGGTATATGTGAGTTTAATAATATGTTTAAACAAATTTTTACAGTCTAATATAAGTTTTAAATAAATTCCTATAAGACATCAAATGTAATTAAAAAAAATTATTTAAGAAATTAAAATAAAAGTAAATTATTACAAGTTATACATACCCATCCGCCACACCCCAAAATCACTGGAGTGACGGTTTTAGGGTAAGGGTAGGTATAAACCTACCATACACCCGTAGAACTCTTAGTTAATCTGGATCAAACTTATAACACATATTAGCATCATGTTAAATATCTATATCTTATATATCTCATCAACCTGATATGACATTTCCTCTTATTCCTTACGGATCAAAAGATAATTCTAACATCAATATAGGACAAAGGAAAGTCTACAATGCCATCCATGGCAACAAAAGAATAAGCAACATCACACACATCTACGAAGTTTCTAAGAGTATATTTCTCATAGACATGAATACATATATATGTAATTCAACTATTATCTAAAAATATTATATAAAATAGTCTTCTTGTGGAGAAGGAAATCGAGAAGTTTTGTTTTTAAGATTAACTCTATTTCGAACTAAGATAGAACCTGAAATCCACAGAAAAATAGTGATCTTTCAACTTAGTAAAATGTAAACAATCAGAATGAATAACATATATAGAATACTTAAATAGCAAATATTGAACATGTACCGGGGTAATAGAAAGAAATCTTAACATATACATTAATATCATAAGTACTTACAAAGGGTAGTACTATCCAATTATTTCATAATACATATATGAATATCAAATCATAATTATTTTTAAGAATATAAATACATATAAAAAATGACATTATCAAATAAACGTAACATATAACTGATATCATATCATAACGTTTGGGTAGCCTTGCTACCTTCACGTGGTACATATGTTTGCGCAGGCATATGTCTAAAGCTTGTGATCCCCTCTAGATGGAACACTGATACTATACCCTATCAACCAAGTATCCTCTGTGCACATTGGACCAATGAATTAATTCTCATTGGGAAAAACATTCTATAATATATTTTCCATGATATACATATCAAGTATTAGTTTAACAATAATTAAAAGTGATTAGGAGATCACAACATATAAATAATATATTATATTATATATAACACAGGCTTATTAATCAATTTGATTCGAGAAAAATAACCAAGTCATTATCAATATTTAAAAATTCTCTTTACGGAGGGTTTATATATATATATATATATATATATATACTTTAGCAAAAATTCTCATCTTAGTACAAAAAAAAAAAAAAAAAAAATTTTTAATTAAGCTCAACTCCTGCTCAAATCTAAAAAATCATTAATTTCTTAAATTCTCTTCTCCTAAATAAAAATCCCTAAAATTTCAAAATTTAAATTTTTCTGAAAACAATTACATAAAATAATTCTCCATAAATTCTAACCTCCTTAGAGTCTCTATAAACAAAATCTAGTATTAATTTAACCATTAATAGAGGATGAATAATAGTTATATATAAAATCTACTATTCACAACACTATTCATCCAAAAATCATAAATCTTCGTACTACTAAATCTAGCCATAATTATTAGTCATTAATGCTCACAAAAGATCACTCACAATTTAAAAATAATTATTCTAGCTAACAAAAAACTTAACTCAAGCTAAAGAGAAGATTTGAAAAAATTATCTTATTTTCTCATTCAATGAAATTTTGAAAAATTTGGCTTGAATTGATACTCTTATAGTTTTTAATTTGTATTTTCTAACATTAATAAGGCTTAATTGGAGTATTAAAACCTTAAAAATGAAGAAAAATGACTTATGGTTGAGAGAAATAGGAAATGGAAAAGAAGAGAGAAGAAGAAAGAAAGAAAAGAAAAAGGAAGTGAAGAAGTTACTACCAAATAAAATCTCGAGTTTATTGTTTACGCTACTGTTTATGATTACTGTTCACAGTTACTGTTCATGTACACTGTTCACGATAGAAGCTAAAAAATTTATTTCGGCAGTACATGTTAAACTGGCTTTATCTTGAGCTACGGAAGTCTAAATATCTTTATTATTCCTTCTACTTAAACTAGACACATGAGACTACAGCATATTCTAAATTCTTTCTTTAAAGTCTTTAATATAAATTCGTAAAATTCTGCACAAATACAAACTTTAAAATTCAAATCAAAATAAACAAATCTCACTTCCAAAACAAACAAATCTCACTTCCAAAATAAACATTTCATAATAAATTTTATATATATCAATACAAAAATTTCAAAATACATACAAACAAAAAAAATTTCAGGTGTTACACCATCTATTTTAAACTATTGCTTGACTTTTTTTATGGACTTGAAGTCATCGAGAATTTCACTAAATAATTTGAGAATTGACATAGAATTATTTATCTAATGCTCAAAATTTATATTAATCAATATTTAATAAATTATTAATTAAATAATTTGTTTTCTAAATTAAGAAGAGAGTAAATTTTTTATAATTTGATCATAATTTATGTAAGATACAACCCAAATAAAAAAAAAATTATGTAATTATTTTCTAAATTTCCAAAAAAAAAAAAGCTTCTGTATATAGATATACTATGTGTACGTGAGTGTGTGGTTTTAAATTTCTCAATAGTAAATACAAATTGTTATGGAGATTGTATAAAGGGAAAACAAAAAAGAAATTATCCTTAATTTTTATATCATTTAAGTTATTCCATCTAATATGAATATCAATGTTATTTATCATAATTCTATTTATTTTTGATAAAAATACACTCATACAATATAAAGAAATAGTACATATAACATTACATGAAAGATTAATGAATATTACGAAGAACAGAAAAGTGACATTTAATTTTACAATAGTTCAATTATTTTTTTATAAAAATAGTATATTTTAAAAAAGAAATAAAAAAATCTCTTAAGTAAACTTTATTTCCTTATAAATATACAAATATTAAACAGGAAATATAACATACATTCAATTTAACTAATACTTATTAGTTCAAATGGTAAAAAATTTATTTTTCTTAAATAAGATTTCGAGTAGATTAGTTAAATTTAATAAATTTGAATATTACGTGATCATAGGAAAAAAAATATATATTTAATTTAGCTATATTTGTTTGATAACAAATATTTTGGAGAAAAATAAAAATAAAATACCAAAAATACAAGAATTCCCAACAGGATATATATAAATCTACTAACTGGATCTTTTTGGATATATAATATATATATAAAAAGAAAAAAGGGGAAAAAAAATAATGTCTCAAACATGGCTTAAATTATGAGATGCACTAATTTGAATAGATACTCTCTATAAGGGATGTTATTATTGCCTTAGTAATATAAAGACAAAACTTGAGGTCCATTCTTGTGCAAAACTAGCAATGAGTGATGAGTGGAAGAATCCTTCCATTTTGATCTTTGATGGGACAATACCATCTTACTATATATTGCTTAAAAAATCCACCTTGAATGGTCATACAGTTTGCTGTCTTGGGTAAGAGTAAAAAGAGCAACCCTAACATCTTCTAGCATTTGAAGGTGATGGTATTAGTATCAATTTTATGTTTTATTCTAACTTATCACCAATCATAGTACTGTCACTTCTCATTTTGCATTGCAATTGAATTGGGCTACTAAGGTAAGTGAGAAAAATATATCCATATATATATATTTTCCTCTCGTGACTTCCCTTTGACACAAGAAAGTTTTAGATAAAATGAATATATATTATATCAACGGCAAACTAATCTTATCAAATTGAGACAAGTTATTGAGTGACAGTAAATACTTTCTTCGTCTATAAATAATAGTCTATATTTTTTTAATGTCAAAAGAAAAAAAGAAAATAGTTCAATTGAATTCTATATTAAATTGTATATTTCTAATAGAATTTATTTATAAATAAATTTTACATTTTCATTTATTTTAAATGGTCCATTAATTTCTAGTTAATTTTTATATTTAAATTTAAATCCCTATTAAATTTAGTATAGCTTATATACTTTTTATATTTTTTTCTTATAATTTTTATTATACTATTATCTATTAAGCTAAAACTAAAATTTTATATTCTCATATATTTAATTCAAATTTAAATTCATATAAATTTTAAAAAAAATTAAAAAATATTATTTATCATCTTATTAAAATTTAATTATCACATTGTTAATTGTTATTTATAAATTTTCTATATACAGTAACTTAGATCATGGATTTCGTTTTCAACTGTGATCAACACGTATGGTATTTTTTGAGTCGGGTTTGGACATGTTCACTTAGCATTTCTTCATAGAGATAGTGTTTAGCTCAGTTTGTGTCCAAATGCTTAGTCTGTCAGCAGGTTAAGTTTGAGCATCAGAAGCCATCAGAATTGCTTTAAGAGAATGAGTTGCCAGAGTAAAAATGGGAGCAAGTTACTATAGATTTTGTAGTGGGTCTACCGAGGACTACCAGAGGTTATGATTCTATATGGGTGATTGTAGACCAGTTGATAAGTCTGCTCATTTTCTAGAGGTTAAAACCAGCTACACGACATCTCAGTATGCACAGTTGTATGTGGATAAGATTGTGTGACTTCATGGAGTTCCTTTGATGATTATTTCAGACAGAAATACACAATTCACTTCTCGATTTTAGCAGAAGTTTCAGGAGGCCATGGGTACCCAGTTATAGTTCAATACTGCTTTTTCATTCGCAGACTGATGGGCAGTCAGAGAGGACAATCCAGACTTTGGAGGATATGCTTCGATTGTGTGTTCTGGATTTCAAAGGTAACTGAGATTATTATCTGCCATTGATTGAGTTCTCCTATAACAACAACTACCACTCTTTTATTAGTATGGCTCCATTTGAAGCACTATATGGTAGAAAATATAGATCTCCAGTATGTTAAGTAAAACCAGGGGAGAAGCAGCTTGAGGGGCCAGAGTTGATCAGGGAAACTATGGAAAAGGTGCCTATGATCAGAGAGCGGATGAGGACTGCCTTTAGTAGGCAGAAGAGTTATAATGATCCAAAGAGGAAGGATGTACATTTTGCAGTTGGTGATTATGTCTTCCTTAAGGTCTCACCGATGAGAGGTATTATGAGATTTGGGAAGAGGGAAAAATTTTCACCAAGGTTTATAAGCCCATTTGAGATTATTGAGAAGATTGGTAATGTGACCTATAGATTGGCTCTTCCACCCAATATAAGCCATATACATCCGGTTTTCCATATCTCGATGATGCGAAAGTATATATCTGATCTGTCACACATATTGGAGGTTCAAGATGTGGATCTCAGTGAAGACTTATCGTATGAGGAGCTTCCAGTGGAAATTGTTGATCGACAAGTCAGATAGTTGCGTAATAAGGAGATCCCGATGGTAAAAGTGCTCTAGAGGAACCAGTCCATGGAGAAATGCACTTAGGAGAGTGAGCAAGAGATGAGGAGTAGATATCCATTCCTGTTCCAGCAGTAAGGTATGTATTTATTTAAATTCGAGGACGAATTTATTTGTAGGGGGTAGAATGTAATACCCTAGAAAGTTCTAACATATATGCATGGATTAGTTCTCAGTATGTGGTTCAAAAGTCTTAAAATGATGGGAAATAATTTTAGAGACACAGTTAGAAAGCGAACTAGTTACTTTTTTGGAAAGCGGCGGTGTCGAGAACATTGCCGAGAATTAGCAGTCCGGTCAACAGAAGAATTTCTGAAGTTGATCAGGGGATAAAAGATCAGCATAAAGCATGTGCAAATTTGGTAAAAATAAAGAAGTGAAAAACATTTACGAACACTGAAAAAATAACTAATGACAAAATTATAAATAAAAGAACTTTAAGGTGATTAGTGAAAATGGGTCTGCCAGAGTTACAAAATGACTCTGAAATTATTTTTATAAATAAGTATAAATTAAAATAAGCTTATTGGCTTCCCACATTGGAATCCAAATCCTGACAGAATTGACAGAATAAATTACAGAAGAATTTGGGGTCAAAGTGTAACTTATGGAAGTTTGGCGATTAAGTTGTAATTTGTCAATTGATTTTTGTATTTAAACTACACTTAGGAAAAATTGGCTCATTTTCTTCTTCCTTTTCTTCCTTAGGCCGAACCATATTCCTCTCATTTTTCCATCCATTTCTTCATCTTACAACTAATTTTCTTAAAGAAATTTCATAGAAAACTTAAGTTCAAGCCTAGATTAACTATTCTCCACCATCAATTTGATTGAAAAGTTAAAGGAAATGAAGAACAAACCTAAGGAAGGTTTCGGCTAGATAACCATCTCAAGATAATCAATTTGTTTGTTTATTATAATGGTTCAATTAGATGATATTTAGATTGAATTTGATGGGTTTTGTGGTTAATTGCATCAATTGAAGTATTAGTTGAAGTTTCTCTCATTTCAAACCCTAGGTTGAAGTTGTATGAATTGAACCTTTGATTTTGTATTAGTTTATGTTAATTGATATTAGAATATAGCAATTGATGGTTAATAGACAACTAATTAGTGATTAAGGTGGTGTCGGGAACACTGCTGAGAAATTAGCAGTCCGGTCAACAGAAGAATTTCTGAAGTTGACCAGGGGGTAAAAGATTACTATAAAGCATGTGTAAATTTAGTAAAAAGAAAGAAGTGAAAAACATTTAGGAACACTGAAAAAGCAACCAATGGCAAAATTATAAATAAAATGAACTTTAAGGTGAATAGTGAAAATGGATCTGTCGAAGTTACAGAATGACTCTGAAACCATTTTTATAAATAAGTATAAATTAAAATAAGCTTATTGACTTCCCACATTAGAATCCAAATCCTGACAGAATTGATAGAATAAATTATAGAATAATTTGGGGTCAAAGTGTAACTTATGGAAGTTTGGGGATTAAGTTATAATTTGCCAATTGATTTTTGTATTTAAACTACACTTAGGAAAAATTGGCTCATTTTCTTCTTCCTTTTCTTCCTTAGGCTGAACCATATTGCTCTCATTCTTCCATCTATTTCTTCATCTTCCAACTAATTTTCTTAATGAAATTTGATAGAAAACTTAAGTTCAAGCCTAAATTAACCATTCTCCACCGTCAATTTGATTGAAAAGCTTAAGGAAATCAAGAACAACCCTAAGGAAGGTTTCAAATAGATCACCATCTCAAGGTAATCAATTTGTTTGTTTGTTTATTTTAATGATTCAATTAGATGATATTTAGGTTGAATTTGATAGGTTTTGTGGTTAATTGCATCAATTGATGCATTTGTTGAAGTTTCCCTCATTTCAAACCCTAGGTTGAAGTTGTATGAATTAAATCTTTGATTTTGTATTATTTTATGTTAATTGATATTAGAATATAGCAATTGATGGTTAATAGACAACTAATTAGTAATTAATTTGATGTAGAACTCAAGATTTGGCAAGGTTGCCCTATTTGGTTCATTTGGAGAATTGTGGGGAAAATTAATTTTTCAAAGCAATTTGGAAGCTTAGGTGAGTCTTATATGCATCTTTTAACATGCCTAATGTATTAGAATTGAAATTGAAAACCTACCTTAAAAGTATCACTTTGGCCGAATTGAAATCACTATTCCCATGCTTTGATTTTTGCTTGATTTTGTCTTGAATTCCATAGCCATTTTGATCCATTTGATGTTGTTTAATCTTTTTTCTTTAATACCTATTGTGTTGTTGCAAATGTGATTTGTTATTAATTCAAATGGACAAGTCAAATTTGCACCACAACCTAACCTATTGGCTTGCCATTGTATGCCCACCAAGTGTTTGTGAAAATGCCTAGTTCATTTTGTCTTTGGCCTATTATTTGTATTCCATAGGCCTACCATTTGAATGCCATTATTGCCAGCGATGTTGGCATGCCAATTGGCCTACCATTTTTCTTTGCCGAGCCAACTTTTGTTCCATGTCCTTATTGACTACCAAACCACTTATTGTTGTTCATATGCCATCTATTGCTATGCCGCTGATTCTATTGATAATTGATTGATTGATATTGAGCTTATTGATATGGAGGATGCCATTGTTGCATAGTGGTATCCATTGATATGTTGTTTCATTATATTGATCTTAATATGGCTTGACAGAGATACTGCTCCGATTGGATAGTGGGAAAATACTGTTGGCGATGTGCACATTATATTATTGGTGCCCTAGCTAGGACGGGTTATGGTCCTGGCCATAAGACCTGATCAGTCTTATGCTCATTGATACTGATATGCTACTGGAGACTGTATGTTCACATATAGTCCATACTGATTCTACTGGAGATTGTATGATTTCATACAGTCCATCCCTCTATCTGTCTTTCCATATGACACTGAGCCTATGTTATGTCTTTGACTATTCTGTAACTTGTTACTGATTTTGTATATTGATATCTTGACCTATTGGCACCATTATTCCATCACTACCTATTGTTATTTGATGATGCATATAGATTCACTGAGTATCTTATATACTCACCTTTTCTTTGTTTACCTATTTCAAGAGAGGAGTAAATTGCAGAATCCTGTCGTCTGTTATCCGAGGATTTCTGCTAGCTATTTCTGATGTATATATTATGATTCTGTATTATTTTGATGTTCATAATCTAGCTGCTCCATGGGGGTATGTATGGGTTATCCAGGAAATGAACATATATATATTTATATATCTGATGATATTTGATGATATATGATGAGTATATGGTATGCTAGTATAACTGTTACAACCAACTGCATTAAATTACCAAATTAATTACAAAATAACATAATGGATGGTAACTAAGTAAAATAGATAATATATTGTGGTTTATAGATTGTGCATGTGATACAGGATTCTACGGGTACCGATTGCTATTGGCATCTCCCGCATCCTAGGATCATCGCGATCCAGAAACGGGTTGTAACACATTTCATCAAGGCTAGAAAGCTTCTCAATATGCCAGTTATTGGGTGCACTCAAAGTTGGATGAATGAGCTTGGTGGGGTCTGATTCTATTTTGCTTTCAATTGTGAGGACTTGCTCAAAGAGAGTAGCCTTTATATTTTGCACCCAATCTTTTTCTAACAAGTAGACTGGTTCACAGTCTTCTAAACTGAGCCTGACATAAAAAGAAGATTTGAAAGCCCAGAATTAGTTTTTTAGTTAAGGGGCAATACCATGGTTCAAAAAAACCGTAATAAGGAAAGTCCTCCCTCTCTTTTACAAAATACCTATTCAAGATTTTGAAATAAGGGCTCATCTACCAATCAAAGGTCTCACCTTTCTTTTTAACCTTGGCTCTCCTCTTGGCCCTCAATTCAATCTCCTTCAGATCCTCTTTGGTGGGCTCATAGCCAAGCCCAAAAGATGGGTGGGCTATTGGGTATTCTTTGAAAGAAGTTATCCCCTATTAGTTCTTCCCAAGACTTAGACCAGGAAAATAATTTATTTTCTTCAAGATGTTAGCCACAGCTACATTACTAAAAGGATCAAAATCAAAAGGGACTAACTTTTTACCTTCTTCTTGCTCAATAAATTGAATGGTGTCAAAGAAGAAACTAGAAAATAACACACTATTTGATTTTGGCTGGATTCCCAGAATAGGAGCAGAGCTAGGAACTTCACTCTTCCTCTGTATGTCACCTTTGATAGTGACAATAGTAGTCCCGTAAGGAATTTTAAGCTTATGATGCAAGGAGGATGGGATGGCTTTTGCCTTATGAATTCATGGTTTTCCAAGGAAGAGATTGAAACATGCAGGTACATCAATTACTTGGAAAGGGATAGGAGCAATTATGGGTGCAACTATTACATCGTGAGTAGCCACACCGAGGACTTCTCTCTTAGTTTTATCATATGCCCTCACAATTTGATAGGAGGGGGTGAAATCTGTGGCTTTTGGGCAAAAAAAACTTGCAACTTTTAGAGGACACACATTTATAGCTGACCTATTATTAACTAAAATCATTGGGATTGTCTTTCCTTAGGTCATCACAGTTATGTATAAAGTATGGTTATGATTTTCTCCTCTTTTGGATAAATCATGGTCGGAAAATGAGATATAAGCAACCTTGGTTGAGTTGGTGAGTGAGGCAACTAAGGTTTTAGGAGAAATGTTGACTGGGGTTTAACATTGGTTCAACGCCTTGCAAAGAGCTTGGCAACGTGGGAAAGATAATTGGATGAGGCTCTAAATAGAGATGTTGGCTTGAGTCTTTTTTAATTACTTGAGGATAGCATCCTCATTAGGTTCATTATTCATTTTTTCCATAGGAGAGGAAACATGTTGGACAGATGGGCTTGGTTGATAGAGTTTTCCATTCCAAGTTATTGCATCAATTTCCTCTACAAAGTCATTGAGGTCCAAGACATAAAAAAAAAACTCATCATTTGATTGGATCAAAGAGATTAGATCAATTTCTATGTTGGAGGAATGGAGATTGACATTGGTTTGATGGTTTGGGAGAGGATTGGTGTCATATCCCGATTTCGAAATATGACAGTCCTAGGATGCAGGAGATGCTAGAGGCAACCGGCACCCTATAACCCAGTATCACATACAATAATCAAATACTATTAATTAATTAATCAATTTCTTAATTAAATTCCATTATGTAACCTGTCTGTAATTTATTTTGCAATTGGCTGTAATTACTATCATCTCATGCCAAACATTAATTAAACTTCATATTATACCATACATACATAATCATAGTCTAACTATGTCATTTATACAACCCTTGGAGCAACTAAATTATACATACAAAATATAGTGTTCAAAATAATTACACTGCTATATATATACTGTAGAATTCCTCGGGAAACAACAGTTGGGAATCTGCCTTCTACTCTGCATCTGGAAAGGGGAAACAAATGAAAGGGGTGAGTATAATATACTAAGTGAATCTAATATGCATCGACAATAAGAAATGGTTGGAATATCAATAAATAATAGGAAGATGATCAATAAATATTAATCTGCTCAACAATATTTGAATAAGGATTCAGAATATAGTGAATGACTGTAGAGTCAATAAATAGGTCAATGAAACTATATCACATGGATAAGACAGATAAAAGGCCATGAAACTCATATCACATGTAACAATCATGTATCAATATATATAAGACTGATCAGGTCTTATGGCTAGGACCATTAACCCTTCCCAACTAGGGTATCATTATACAATATGCACATTGTCGACGGTATGTACCCATTACACCATTAGAGAGGCAGTTCTATTAAATCTCATTGGAATCAATAAAAGCATAGAACAAGTCAATCGATATTAATAAATATCAATGTTCTCATCAAGTAATAATAGCTCGTGAATTTAATCGAACGAGATTGTAATAAAGTAATGAATAAGTAATGGAAGAAATAATAAACTATGGTATTATGAATAGCAATTAACCTTGGAATGAATCAAAAGTTGGACAATTAAAGTCAAGAAGTTGGCTCAATTGGCATGCCAATATCACTGGCAACGATGGCATTCAAATAGTAGGCCTATATATGAAACATTGGTAGGCCTATGGCAAAATGAACTAGGCATTTTGTTAAACACATGGTGTGCATCATTGAATGGACAATTTGGCTAAGTTATGGTGCAATATTGACATTGCCCATATAATCAACAAACAACTCACAATGTAGACAGTGTAATAGGCATTAGATATTCAACAAATAACATCAAAGGATCAAATAAGCATGTGAATTAAGAAGAAAAACAAAGAAAAATCAAAGGAGTGAATAGTGCTAGGTGGTTCGGCCAAAGATTGGCTTTCAAAGGAGAATTTCAATCATCAATTCAATGTTATAGACATGTTAAATGATGCATATTAAACTCACCTCACACTTCAAATGAGCTAGAAAAATTGATTTTCCACCTTAAGCTTCAAAGGAGGTAAAATGTGCAATCTTCCAAAACTTTATTTTCTACACCAAATCAATCACAAATAATTCATTTATTAGCCTCCAATTAATACAATCTAACCTTAATTAACATTAACTAACACTAATTCGAAGATTCAAATCATACAACTTCAATCTAGGGTTTTCAAATTGGGAAAAACTCACCAAATGCATCAATTAATGCAATTAAACACTAAATCCATCTAATTTATCATCTAATATACATAAATCAACCATTAAACTAAAGAAATCAACTTATAACCTTATCTTAATGGATGACCTAAATTCCTCTTCAAAAAATAGCTTAGTTTCCTTTAAGTTTCCAAGTGAAATTTGTAAGGAAATGGAAGAATCAAAGGTTGTTTTAAGGTTTTTTTTAGATTTCCTTAAGAAAAGACTTAAAAATGGAGGGAGAAATGGTGGTGGAAGGTTTCGACCAAGATGAGGAAGGAAGAAAAGATGAAGCAAAATTTCTCTAAGTGTTGCTTATATAGGTGGGTTAAATGGCAAATTACATTTAGCTCCTTAAACTTTTTAATAAGTGGACTTTGACCCCATCTCCTTTTGTAATTTATTCTGATAATTCTGTTGAGAATTAGATTTAAAAGTGGGAACTGAAATAACTTATTTTTATCTATACTTTATTATAAAAATTGTTTTAGAGCCGTTTGTGAACACTCATTTTTACACCCCTCGGACTCGTATCGACCTGAACGACATTCCCCGAAACCGAACCTGCACCCGGACGGACTCGAGATGGCCTCAGAACGAAGTCGGGCCACTATTGCTGCCCTCCAGGCTTGGCATTACTGCCAGAGGGGGGTGGCGGTGCCTCTTGGCGGCAGCCGCCAAACCCAGGAATCCCCTGCTGTGACGCTGCCCTCCCTCAGGGCCTGTGCCGCCAAGACACTAGAGCGGTGCCGCCACCCCTTTTTGGCGGTAGTGCCTCCTCTTTCCGGTGGCAGCAATGATTCTCACCCGATTTTCTGCGAATCCCATATCGAAAACTGATGGGATTCGACCCCCGGAGCTCCTATTATAAGAAGAGGGCTTCCCCCCACCTTCCAAACAACAACAACGAAGGAAAAATAGCCCGAAACAAGCCAAGACTCGCAAAAAGCAAGGAAAAAAGACAAGAAATCATTTTCATCACTAGATTTCGTCTTTTTTCCTCTCCAAGTGAATATTTTCTTCTTCTTTATCTCTCTTTCGATTTAAAAGAGTTGCTATTAGGGGCGTATTGAGCCTCTCAGTTGAATCTTTACTCGAAGCAAGGTCCCTCCACCGATTTACTTTCTTAAGAGCTAAGAAAGCATCCCGACTCATCACCTCGAGGCGCCATCCGATCCAAGGTGGAACTCCGCTCCGGAAGAGCACTTCATCCGCCAGCATCCTTAGAAGCTAGGACAAAGGTACGTTTTCTAACTCATCCTCTTTATTTTGGTAAAGCATTAAAATAAAAAATCAAAACATGATAAATTGGGCATAAATCAACCCTCCTTCGTGAGAGGGAAGAACTGCGTGGGTTTTGATTCCCATTCGATGGGATACGCAGGCAAGCTGTATAAAAGCTTCAAATCCAAAAAACGACAAAACCATCTCTTTTCTCTTAATTATTTGTTTAACTTTATTTATTGTACATATTATTTCGGGAATGTGTGATCAACCTAGAACCCATAAGGGCTAGAGATGATATCCCCTATTTTTGAGGTATTTAAGATGTAATAATTCACTTTTATCTCTTTTCTTTTAATTGCTTTACTTAATTATATTGTTCATCCATTTAATTACTTGTTCATGCATCCTATATGTCATTCTTTAATTGTTCATGAAAATCATTTTAAATCAAGGTTAAAATTGAAAGTCAAGTTCAACCAAAAACCTAGTCCCCGAATCCTCTTTGGTTTCAAAGGCTAGTGCACTTTTTCCTTTGGGAAAAGATTGGAATCAAAATGGGTTTTTACCTTAAATTTTCCCTACAAAAATAACTTAAGGTGGTGACTTCAAAACATCAAAATCGTTTTCAAATAAAAGACGCTAAGCTCGTCTCCTCCGTGAGAAATTGCCCCATATGAGCACTCTGATGCCCCAATGCTCTCTCTTTTTCCTCTCGAAGAGGGCAGGCCCGGATGGCGCGGCGCTCGAGCGAGGCCTCACACTGTTCTGAAACTCAGATAGTTGGTTTCCCACTATAACTCTAAAGTTCAACTTATTTATGATTTTACCATTACTCAAATTTTTAGTATTCCAAAATATTTTTAAACTCTTCTTTTTTACTAAAATTTCACATATAAATATATGATTCTTTACCCTCTGGTCTGAATCATAAATTCATCTGTCAATCGGACTGTTATTTTCCTAGGCAATATAATTAACACCAATATTTTTCGAGACAGTATTTTAAATGCATTCTAACTGTATTTCAAAAATTATTTTTAGTTATTTCGGTGTTCTCAGACCAATAATTGGTTATGCTATTGCTTAATTTATGGTAGCATTTCCTAGGGTATTATATTTTACCCCTTCAAATAAATTCATCCTCAAATTTAAAACAAACACGTACCTTAATGTTGGAACATGAATAGATACTTGGCCTTCATATTTTACTCGCTCTCCCAGGTATACTCCTCCATCAACTGATTCCTCCATAATACTTTGACAATCGGTATCTCCTTATTCTGTAATTTTCTGACCTGTCGATCTATAATCTCTATTGGCAGCTCCTCATATGACAAGTCTTCATTAACACCAACATCTTGTACCTCCAATACATGTGATGGATCAGGTACATACTTTTGTAGCATCGAAATATGAAATACTAGATGAACATGGCTCAAATTAGGTAGAAGAGCCAACCTGTATGCCACATTACCGATCTTCTTAAGAATCTCAAATGGCCCCACATACCTTGGTGATAGTTTCCCTCTCTTTCCAAATCTCATAACACCTTTCAAAGGTGAGATTTTAAGGAATACATGATCACTAACTGCAAAATGAACATCTTTCTGCTTCGGGTTTGCATAACTCTTCTATCTGCTGAAAGCTGTCTTCATCCGTTCTTAATGATAGGTACCTTTTCCATTGTCTCCTTTATCAACTCTGGGCCTTCCAACTGTTTCTCACCTGGTTCCACTCAACATACTGAAGATCGACATTTCCTACCACACAGTGCCTCATATGGAGCCATACCAATTGACGAATGGTAACTATTATTATAGGAGAATTCAACCAATGGCATATACTGATCCCAATTACCTTTAAAATCCAGAACATATAACCGCAATATATCCTCCAATGTCTGGATAGTCCTCTCTGATTGTCCATCGGTCTGAGGATGAAAAACTGTACTGAATCATAACTGAGTACCCATAGCCTCCTGGAACTTCTGCCAAAACTGAGAAGTAAACTGTGTACCCCTATCAGATATAAACATCAATGGAACTCCATGTAGCCGTAGAATCTTATCAATGTAAAGCTGTGTATACTGAGTTGATGAATAACTAGTCTTAACCTCAAAGAAATGAGCAGACTTCGTCATAATAACCCATATGGAATCATTACCCCGTGTAGTCCTCAGTAAACCAACCACGAAATCCATAGCAATCTACTCCTATTTCCATTCTGGCAACTCTATCTTCTGAAGCAAACCAGACGGCTTCTGATGCTCAAACTTAACCTACTGATAGGCTAAGCATGAAGAAACAAATCTAGCTACATCTCTCTTTATATTAGGCCACCAATAAATATCCTTTAGATCATGATACATCTTCGTAATTCTAGGATGTACACTATATGAAGAATAATGAGCCTTTCTCATAATCTGATCTTGTAACCCATCAATGTTGGGTACACATAACTGATTCCCACACTTCAGTATATCATCCTCTATTGTAAACTTTGACGGCTTGCCATTATGAACATCTCCCTTTAGCTTCAGTAGATATGGATCCCTATCATGCGCTATCTTGATATCATCAATCAACAGTGGCTTAACCCGAAATTGGGCTATCAGAGCCTGGTTACGATCCTAGGATCCTAAATCCAACTCTATATCCATATTGGCTAACTTCTTCATCTCACAAATCAATGGTCTCCTAGAAATCGAGATGTGAACTAGACTGCCCACAGACTTCTGGTTCAGTGCATTTTCTATTACATTAGCCTTACCCGGTTGGTAAAGGATCTCATAATTATAATCCTTAAGCAGTTCAACCCATCTGCATTTCCGAAGGTTCAGATCCTTCTGTTGCAGAATATACTGTAAACTCTTACGATCAGAATATATCTCACATTTAGTACCATACAAATAGTGTCTCCAAATCTTTAGTGCAAATACTACTGCTGCCATCTCTAAATTATGTGTCAGATAGTTTATCTCATGCTTCTTTAACTGCCAAGAAGTATAAGCAATCACTCTTCTATTCTGCATCAGAACACATCCCAATCCAACTTTGGAAGCATCACAGTACACTGTGAATTTATCATTCTCTGATGGCAATGCTAACACTGGAGCACTCATAAGGCAAGACTTCAAAGTCTAAAAACTGCTCTCACATTCATCTATCCACTAATACCTCTCATGTTTCCGAGTCAACTTTGTCAACGGAGTAACAATTTTAGAGAAATCCTTCACAAACCGTCTGTAGTATCTTATCATACCAAGAAAACTACGGATCTCATAAATATTGGTAGGTCGAGGCTAATTTGCAACTGCTTCAACCTTCTAAGGGTCTACCTTGATACCATCTTTACAAACAATATGCCTTAGAAAGCACACTTCAGTTAACTAGAATTGACATTTAGACAACCTAGTATATAGCTGATGCTCTCGAAGTGTCTACAGTACAATCCTTAGATGCTCTGAATGCTCCTCCTAACTAGATAAGAATGTCATCTATGAACACTATGACAAACTTATCCAAGAATGGCTTAAATACCCTATTCATTAAATCCATAAAAGCAGATGGTGCATTAGTCAACCCGAATGGTAACACCAGAAACTCATAATGACCATATCAGATCCTGAAAGCAGTCTTGGGTACATCCCCCTTCTTAATTCTCAACTGGTGATACCCAGATCTCAAATTAATATTTGAGAAATGACTGGCACCCTGCAACTGATCAAACAGATCATCAATCCGTGACAATAGATATTTGTTCTTCATTGTCACCTTATTCAGCTACCAGTAATCAATACACATCCTTAAAGAGCCATCATTCTTTTTAACAAATAGCACTGGAGCACCCCACAGAGAATTGCTCAGTCTAATAAACCCTTTATCCAATAACTCCTGCAGTTGCATCTCTAACTCTTTCAATTCTGTTGGTGCCATTCTGTACAGAGGAATGGATATCAGATAGGTGCCTGGATACACCTTAATCTCAAACTCTATCTCCCTATCTGGGGGTAGTCCTGGAAATTCATTAGGGAAGACATCAGGGAATTCCTGGACTACTGGTAACTGATCAATCCCTATTGAAGTCTTTTGCACATCTATCTTATGGGCCAGGAATGCTGAACAACCTTTCCCTATCATCATTCTAGCCTGTATAGCAGAAATAAAACTGATTTCAGATTCACATCTGTTAGATCTTAGTGTCTTCCTCATATCTATTTTGATGGTTACAAACACCAAATTGATGGACTGATGAGTTTGTATGATTATGTGTAAGATTTTCCAAGTATTTCTCTAAAGTATTGTAGGATGTTGTTGTGTTGCGGGCGCGATCACTTGTAGTCATATGTGGGACTCTAGGAACAAGATTGATCATAGGTGCAACAAAGTCAGTCGCAGCCTTGAAAAGCTTCAGGTCGTGGGCGTGACACATTCCAATCGCGACCACAAAATTAATTTGAGAATTTCTAAAAATATCTAGTAGCCTCAAGATGAACAGTGTCTCTCCAATAGCGAGTGTGACACAAAAAAATAGGGGGTGTGACTAGGTGAAGTCACGAGAGTGACAAGTTTATTTGCGGGCACAAAATTAAATTTAAAATATCTCAAAACATCTAGAAGCTTCAAATGAACAGTGTCTCTCTAGTCGTGGGCGCGAATCATTTAGTCGCGGGTGTGACTAGATATAATGGTAGGAATGACAAGACCAGTCGCAGACGTGAAATTTAATTCAACCAAGTTCAAAAGTAACAGAAGCTTTACATGCTCAGTAACGCATTGGTCACAAGCACTATAATTCCAAGTCGTAGGCACAACTTTATGAAATTCAAATTTACTCTTTATCAAGCCAGATGAGAGTCGCAAGCATGATTATCCAAGTCGCAGGCCGACTCACCCATAAACTAGTTGTTGGAGCAAAATTTCAGGTGCATTTATTGCGGGAAAAGAAGTCTAAAGGCTCTTTTTCCCCCAAGCCTATAAATATGACTTGACTTGTATTAAATGAAGTAGTGAACAACCTTAAACAAGTTCAAAAGTCACTTATTGAAAAATCATTCATATTTATTGTGCAAAATCAGTATATATATTTGCATTTATTGTAAATCTTTAAAATTATTGAAGATTATTAATTATAAGAGAGTTTGGTAAAAAGGAATTCTTTCTTCTCATCTCTTGTAAATCTTTTGGATTGCGTATGAGCCTATTTTGAGAAAAACATATTGTAAAAGGTTAGAGTGTGATCCAAAACACTTAGGTTTGATCTTGAACCAGTAAAAAGATCAAAGGTATTAAAGTACTCAAGTGTTATCTTGAGGAGTGGACGTAGGCTCGTTTTGGCTGAACCACTATAAATCTTTGTGTTGATTTTCTTCTTCTCTCCTTTCATCATAATTTTAATTGGTCATTATTTTTAAAAGACGACCAATTCTCCCCCCCCCCCCCTCTCGATTGCCAAGGGACTAACAATTGGTATCAGAGCTTGTCTCCACACATTCTAAAGATTTTATCATCTTGGAGCAAAGATCAAATGGCAACACAAGCATCAAATATTCTTGAAGGAGGGTCAACAATGAGACCACCATTCTTCGATGGCACCGACTATCCCTATTGGAAAAATACGATGAAAATTTTCATGGATAGTGATGGAATCGACCTATGGGATGTAGTAGAAGAAGGGCATGGAGGTCCCACTACAACCATAGATGGTATCCAAGTCAAAAATCCAAAGAGTGAAAGACCATCGCCGAAAAGAAAGCAAATGGAAGAAACCACAAAGTAATGAATACTCTCTACTGTGCTCTTAATAGAGAGGAGTGTGGTAAGATATCTCATTGCACCTCGGCAAAACAAACTTGGGATACTCTACAAAGCACTTATGAAGGGACAAGTCAGGTCAAAGGTAAAAAGATTCAACTTTTTACTCATGAGTATGAACTTTTTAAAATACTTCCTAATGAAAAAATTTCAAAAATGTATAACCGTCTTATGGTTATCGTTAATGGAATGAGAAAGTTGGGAAAGGCTTACTCTACAGAGGACATAAATTGAAAGATATTAAGAGTTCTCCCTAATCAATAAAATTTCATTAGCATTTACAGCAAAAACTCACCCTGAGCTTTGATTGCTGTACCTGTTGCTAATGAAATGACCATGTTGCCCACATTTCAGGCAAGTACCTGTCTATCGTTGACAATCCCCTTTATGCATTCTACCATAAAAACTATAAATCAGTACACTGGGCATTTGAGTAGTAGGTCTAGAAGATCATTGTGAATAAGCGGGTGCTGACTGCACTGAAGGTCCTCTACTCTGTGTCCTCCTCCTCTGACTGCCAGACGAAGGTCTCTACTCAAATCTGGGCACTGGCTCAATCTGTATAAGTTGGGAGCTGCTTTCCCCTCTCATGCCTTGTGAACTATGTCCTCCCTTCCTTTTCTTATCTCTCTTGGCTCTCTTTGACTTGTACTTTTCCTCCTTCTGATTGGCGTTGTCAATGATGGTAGTTAGAGATGTGAACTATGTAGCAAGCAAGGCATTATGAAGTAAGGCATGTAATCCCCTCCGGAATCTGCTGATCAAATCTGCCTCAGTAGGAGCAATCTATATAGCATATCTGCTCAATCTAATAAAATCCTTAGCATACTCAACTCTGTTGTTTCCTTGCTCAAGCTGCTCAAACTGAATCAAATTCATGATTTTCACCCCTTCTGTCAAGAACTCATCAATCAGCCCTTGTCTAAACTCTTCCCAGGTAGGAGGATGTTCACCATATAATCTGGGCTCCATACGTCGAGAAAACTATGTCCAGGATTTCCCCTTCAGTAATAACCCAACCAGCTCGACTGCCCTGACATCAGAACAAGGTAGCCTCCTAACTACCTTTTCTATTTGCTCCAGGAAATCAATCGGCACATCGCCTCTATCTTCCTGAAACTCAGGTAGATTAAGCTTCAGAAACTTAAACATAGTGATTCCGCCCTCATCAATAACTCGGCGGGCTCCCTATATAATCGGCTCACCAGGAAATACTGCTGGCTGTATTGGAGCAACAGGTACAGTAGTTGGTGTAACAGGAGGTGGCACTATTGCTGGCGCTGGTAGTGGCAACATATTTTGTAGTTCCTGCCTCAATTCTGCTAATTCCGGACATAAATCCATCATCTCCTGCATCATCTCCATCATCCAAGGGTCATCACTCCTCCCAGTCTCCTCTGTCATCCGTTAGGATCTGGATGGTCCCTCTAAAAATTCTCTGACAAGAGACTCGTTTGAGGCTACCTCTACCTCTCTGGTATCCTTATCTCTGTCGTCAGACATCTCTATCAAACTGTCAGAAAATAGAAACAATGAACTCAGTTCATTACAAAAATGCAAAATACTCATACATACTCGACGAATACAACATAAGACGATACAAGAATTCCTATGCTCCATGGTTTACTTAACTCTATTAACACTATCTCTAATTACTATTCATTTATAACCTATGCTCTGATTCCACCTCTGTCATATCCTGATTTCGAAACATGACGGTCCTAGGATGCAGGAGATGACAGAGACGCCCGAAGCGCATAGAACCTAGTATCACATACAATAATCAAATACTATCAATTAATTAAACAATTTCTTAATTAAGTTTCATTCTGGCATTTTGTAATTTGTCTGTACATTATTCTGCAATTGGATGTAAGTACCATCATCTCATGCCAAACATTAATTAAACTTCATATTATACCATACATACATAATCATAGTCTAACTATGTCATTTATACAACCCATGGAGCAACTAAATTATACATACAAAATACAGTGTTCAAAATAATTACACTGCTATATAGACACTGCAGAATTCATCGGGAAATAATAGTTGGGAATCTACCTTCTACTCTGCACCTGGCAAGGGAAAACAAATGAAAGAGGTGAGTATACAATACTCAGTGAATCTAATATGCATCGACCATAAGAAATGGCTGGAATATTAATAAACAATAGGCAGATAATCAATAAATATTAATCTGCTAAACAATATCTGAATAAGGAATAAGAATATAGTGAATGAGAGTCAATAAACAGGTCAATGAATCTATATCACATGGATAAGACAGATAAAGGACCATGAAACTCATATAATATGTAACAATCATGTATCAATATACATAAAACTGATAAGGTCTTATGGCTAGGACCGTTAACCCTTCCCAGCTAGGGTATTATTATACAATGTGCACATTGCCAACGGTATGTACCCACTACCCCGTCGGAGAGGTAGCTCTGTCAAATCTCATTGGAATCAATAAAAGCATGGAACAAGTCAATCGATATCAATAAACATTAATGTTATCATCAAGTAACAATAGCTCTTGAATTTAATTGAATGGGACTATAATAAAGCAATGAATAAGCAATGGAAGAAGTAATAAACAATAGTATTATGAATAGCAATTAACCTTGGAATGAATCAAAAGTTGGACAATCAAAGTCAAGAAGTTGGCTTAATTTGCATGCCAATGTCGTTGGTGACGATGACATTCAAATGGTAGGCCAATGGCAAAATGAATTAGGCATTTTGTCAAACATATGGTGTGCATCATTGAATGGACAATTTGGTTAGGTTATGGTGCAACATTGTTATTGCCCATATAACCAACAAACAACTCACAATGTAGGCATTGTAATAGGCATTAGATATTCAACAAATAACATCATTCAAAGGATCAAATAAGCATGTGAATTAAGAAAAAAAACAAAGAAAAATTAAAGGATGAATAGTGCTAGGTGGTTTGGCCAAAGATGGCTTTTCAAAGGAGAATTTCATTCATCAATTCAATGCTATAGACATGTTAAATGAAGTATATTAAATTCACCTCACACTTCAAATGAGCTAGAAGAATTGATTTTCCACCTTTAGCTTCAAAGGAGGCAAAATGTGCAATCTTCCAAATCTTTGTTTTATATACCAAATCAATCACAAATAATTTATCCATTAGCCTCCAATTCACATAATCTAACCTTAATTAACATTAACTAACACTAATTCAAATATTCAAATCATACAACTTCAAACTAGGGTTTCCAAATTGGAGAAAACTCACCAAATGCATCAATTGATGCAATTAAACACTAAACCCATCTAATTCATCATCTAATACACCTAAATCAACCATTAAACTAAAAAAAATCAACTTATAACCTTATCTTAATGGATGACCCTAATTCCTCTTCAAGAAATACATTGGTTTCCTTTAAGTTTCCAAGTGAAATTTGTAAGGAAATGGAAGAATCAAAGGTTATTTTAAGGTTTTCTTTAGATTTCCTTAAGAAAAGACTTGAAAATGAAGGGAGAAATGGTGGTGGAAGGTTTTGGCCAAGATGAGGAAGGAAGAAAAGATGTACCAAAATTTCTCTAAGTGTTGCTTATATAGGTGGGTCAATGACAAATTACATTTAGGTCCTTAAACTTTTTAATAATTGGACTTTGACCCCATCTCTATCTGTAATTTGTTTTGATCATTCTGTTAAGAATTAGATTTAAAAGTGGGAATTGAAATAGCTTTTTTTTATCTGTACTTTATTATAAAAATAGTTTCAGAGCTGTTCTGAAACTCAGACAGTTGGTTTCCCACTATACCCCTAAAGTTCAACTTATTTATGATTTTGCCATTATTCGAATTTTTAGTGTTCCAAAACATTTTTCAACTTTTCCTTTACACTAAAATTTCATATATAAATATATGATTCTTTACCCCCTGGTCTGAATCAGAAATTTATCTTTCAATAGAACTATTATTTCCCCGGGCAGTGTAATTAACAACGATATTTTCTGAGACAGTATCTTAAATAAATTCTAATTGTATTTCAAAAATTATCCTTAGTTATTTCGGTGTTCCCAGACTAATAATTGGTTATGCTATTGCTCAATTATGGTAACATTTCCTAGGGTATTATAATTGGTGGTAATATTAGGTCTTGTCTTTGGTGGAATGATATCCCCACTGTCTACTAGGTCTTAGATTTTATGCCTTAAGGTCTTTGACATGTCTGTTTTGTGACCTATACCTTGGTGATATTCACAATACTCATTAACATTCCAGCTTCTGGCAAGGGGTTTAGAGGTGCCCTAGGTTCCAAATGCTTAACTAGATTCGACTTCAAGGCTTTTTTGTATATCATGATCAAAGGCATGCCCAAGTCAGTAAAAGTCCTTCTTTCTAGCCTCATGGGTTGATGGTTAAAGATGGCATAAACTTCTCCACTTTTCTGATTAGAAGAAGTATTATAAGTATAGTTGTTATTTTTCTTATACCTTGAACCTGAGGATTCTTCTTTAACTTACCCACTTTGGATCAAATACTGTACCTTCGATGTAGTGGTAATAAGGGCTTTGAAGTCTACAAAGTATTGAGTTTCGAGATAAGTTTGATAACCTGGAAGGAGGCTCTTGATAATAATATCAACTTACTCTTGCTTAGTGGGCCTATTCATCATTTGGGCCACCTAATACCTCCATCTAGTAAGGAAAGTGGAGAAAAACTCATTTTATTATTGTTTGGTGCTCTTTAGATCCCTTCTAATGATGTCCATCTCAATGTTATAATGATACTGCTTGACAAAGGCATTATAGATATCATCTCAAGTTTTCTTGAAGTCGGTGTCCAAATCAACAAACCACCTCACCGCAACGCCTGTAAGTGACTGCTGGAACAATTGGGCAAGGAGCTCATTATCCACCCCCCAAAGGATTCATAGCCCCCACATACATATTAAGGTGAGTCTTTGGGAAGGTGGTTCCATCAAACTTATCCATGCTAGGCATATTAAACTTAATGGGTCCCCTAGCATTTGGAAAGAGAGTAAGGGCATCAAAATCAATCAGATCTTTATGCTTTTTAATATTCTTCAGAAGCCTTTCTATAGCTTTACATTTCTCTATTAACTTTTTGGTTTCAGTTGAGTTGGAGCTCTCTCCTCAATGAAAAAGATTTAGGGATGAGGCAGGTGTAGTGTGACCAGTCAAATTGATAGTCGGTGGGGGACTTGCAACTTTAGGAGCTTTCCCATTATTTGTTAGATCAATAACAGGATTTGGTGGAATGAAGGAAGACACATTAGAGGTATTAGCTTGATGGGTGCTTGCTCCTCGGACCATTATTATTTTTGCTTCATTAAGGATGGACTGTTGTTATGTATCAAAGGCATGGTCAAAGTGACTTTACTGTACTTCCAAAGCAGTATGAAAGTTATCTTCTTATTTCTTGAGTAGGGTGGCCAAGAGTGTTGTTATAGCATCCATGTCAGGTGTTGGGTTTTTGATTTGTACCTTTCAAAAATAAACACTTAGATCAAGTCACGGTGGTCCAAATAGAAACTGTGTAAGGGTGGAGGAAAATGATTACATTCTTCTCAAAACCTTAGGGTTCAAGGTTTGAAAGTCTAAAGATGGTTTAATAGGCTCAATTTTTAGGCTTCTTTTGGTTTTGGGTTGACCATTGACTCATTGGTTCTTAGTCCAATAATCATAAATGTATGGTTATGCATGTATGCATGTATATAAAGAAGAAAACTATTTCATGACCATATGTTCAAAGATTTCCATTATTATAGATCATGGGACTTAGGGTCTAGATCTAAATTCATTATATGAAATGGGTTTAGGTGGTTTGGATTGTGGCTACCCATCACACTAGAGCAGTGATATACCTAACCACATGTGAAACAATGAGTTTCATATGGGTCTAACAGTACTACTGCTCGTTATACTTTAAAAAGATTGAAGATTTGTCACGGGGTGGATGCTTTTGCTATCTCTCAATATACTTAAAGAGAGTTGTTGAATCAATGCTACTTGCTATCTAAAGGTTCAACTTTGTAACTAGTTGTGTTAGACACAAAGTCTATGTAGTGATGCATAAAAATCAAAGTTACACTAAAAGCCAAGCAAAATTTATTATATATATTTTTTTGAAAAGATTTTTCAACCAATTGGTAGTCCACTTATTCTTTTTAGGAAAAAAAAAGAAAGAAATCTCCCTAGTGGAGTTGCCAACTGTGAGGCCTCACCCGAGCACCTCGTCCGGTTCGCTTGGAATCGGAACACTCATTTGGGTAATTTCTTACGATTGAGGAGACATTCACACCTTTTTTTTTATTTTGTAAATTTCACTTCAATTTTAATTTTTGAAAATAGATTGGGGAGTCATCACTTTAAGTTATTTTTGTTGGAAAAATTTAAGGTAAAAACCCATTTGTGACTCCAATTTTATCTCAAAGGAAAATGCACTAGACCTTCGAACCGGGTTGGATATGAGGACTAGGTTTTTAGTTGAACCTAACTTTTAATTTTAAATTTGACTTAAAGTAATGTTTTATGATCAACTAAAGAATGACATATAAAATGAATGAATAAATTAATAAAGTAAATAAAGTGATTTAGAGTAAAGAATACAATGAAGTAAATTAATATTTACAACTAAAAATTCCAAAATATGGGATATCAGCTCTAGACCTTATGGGTTCTAGGTTGATCACACATTCCCCAAAAGTCTAATTTTAAAGAAAATAAAACAAGCAAATAAGCAGTGTACATTGGGAAAAATGGTTTTCTAATATTTTTAGATTTGCAACTTTGAAATAGCTTGCCTGTTTATTCCTTGGAATAGGAATCAAAACTCATGCAGTTCTTCCTTCTTAAGATGGAGTTGGTCATATTTTATGCCTGATTTTATTCTTTATTTTGATGCTTTACCAAATTAAAGGGAGAAAGGAGACAGATTTAAGAAACCTTAAACAAAATTAAAAGAAAATACCAAGTTTAGGAATTGGTACCTTTTTTCTTGCTATTTGAGGAGGCGATGGCCGGAGTGCCTTCCCAGAATGGAGTTCCACCTTGTGAAACTATTTGAGGAAAGAGAGGCGATGGGACTACCTTTTCGGAGCGAAATTCCTCTTCGACTCGACAATTTTCTTAGGAAAAAACTCAAATTAATTTTTAGTTTAATTAAAAATTAATTTTGAGACTCCACATGCCTTGATTTTATCCTTCTTTAGATCAAAGAGAACTAAAGAAATAAGAAATATAGGTAAAAGAGGGAGAAAAGAAGAAATCAATTAGTGCAACTCAACCTAAAATGATTTTGAGGCCCAAAACTAAGTGAGAAAGGCTCTTTATTTATAATAGAGGCTTGGGGTCAGGTTTCATCATCTCCCGATCTGAGATTGATTAAAATATAATAAAAAATAAAACTGCCACGGGTATGAAAAAAAAGTGCCATCGGAGGGGGTGGCAGCAGCAAGGCCCAAAGGGGGCAGCAACCTTGGGTACCCAGAGTGGCAACCCAAGCTGTCACCCCCGAGCTAAAGTGGCGCTGCCCCTTGGCTTGGGTGGTACCGCCCCCTAGGGAGGGTGACAATGCCTCTCCCTTGGGGTGGTAGCGAGGGCTCGGGCATGCTCAAATGTCTTCTGAGAATGTTTGTGAATGGCTCGGGTTCCGGTTAGTATTGTTCAGCTTGGCATAAGGCTGAGGGGTGTAAAAAATTAGTGTTCATATTTTGGACTGACATTATTTTGATTAATTAATTAATTAAGATAATTAAATGGAGCAGGTCCCTAACATGTCCCGATGCTCAATCCAAAAATATTATATTTATCAATTTATCCTAATTTATATTTATTATAAATTGTTGAAAGCAATAAATTAAAGGACCTAAATGATATTTAGTATAGATATATAATTAGTGATTTAGGGTTTGGGTTTAAGAAACTCCTAATCTCTAAATTGAATTTAAGGTATAGAAATCCATAAATAGATTTAAGATTACTAATCCCTAAATTAGTATTTAGGGAATTGGAATCCCTAAATGGGTTTTAGGGTTACTAATCTCTAAAATAATTTTTAGGATATAGAATCCCTAAAATGGTTTAGGGATACTAAATCCTAAAGTGGAGTATCACTAGTTGACACATGGCAAGCTTAATCTTCTCCACCTCACCTAATTAAATGTTCATGTATTGACACATGGTTTAAACATGTGACAAGTGTTAAGGAACACTTAACACATCTAATCTTTAAACCATTAAAATGTTAGTGGGTTATGATGTGTCAAAATTTGATGAAATCAAAATATATATGTGCACTTTTGTATAGTTGGCCGACCATGTAAGGAAAAAGGAAGAGTGAAAATTAGTTTTTCATGTTCTCACTTTTCTCTTCATCTCTTCTTATTCTTATTTTTCTTTATGTTTGTTTTTTGGGTTTAAGAACTCTAAAGACTTAAAGATAGAAGAATAAGAGATATTTAAAAGGCCTTTGCACAATATATTCATTTTTATCTTAGCACATACATTTTTGTAATGTTGGTTGTGTTTAAGGTAAAGTGATTCTAAATATCATTATGGTTCCTTGACAAGCCTTTGAGGTTGGAGTTTGTACATTTGCTAAGAACAAAAGAGCTCAAGCAAAAGAGTAGATGTTCTTAAGCATTGGTGCTCATCCAATCAAGTCCAAACTATGACTCCGGTGGACAGACTAGAGACGTCACATTTAAGGTATTCAGTGACCAAGCGAAGGAAAAGTGTTTTCCATACTTCAAGAGATAAAATTTATTTTTACTCTCTCTTCATCATTTCTTGAGTCTTTACATGTTGGTTTTAATTAAATTTGATTGATCCGGTTGAAAATTTTGAATCATCCGTGTTTCTGACTTCCGCCCTACCTCCATTGCTTACGTGGGACGTTTGGTAAGTATCTTCCTTCAGGATCGAGCTTATTGATAATCTTTCCCCACAAGAAGCTTTCCAATATATTGTTTTATTAATCTTTTTATTATGTACATAATATGTAAATGGTTTAAATCTTAGATGCTCCATAGAATGTAAATGGATTGTGATCATATATTTGTATGATTCATATTAGTATTCTATTCAATTGTGATAGTGTATGTAGATATATATTATTTATGGACGATTCAGGATGTTTTAGAGTTGGCATTAGATTCTACGATTTTTGATAGCTTTATGTCTACCTATGTTCTAAGATGGTCACACCTTTTTGAGGCATGACATTATATAATTTATAGTAATTATATTACTTTATCAAAAAATTTTATTTATAATAATTAGAGATGTCCTCGAGTGAAATAATATGTACATTGAAATTATAATATCATTAAGCGAGTTTAAAAGTGCATCACTTGATTATGTTTAATTTATAAATTTGATAAATATATCATAAATGTTGTATAATTGATGTGTTTAAATTTCATAGTATTTTAAATTAGTTTTGAATTGATTTAGTAAATTTAATTTAATTTAATTTTGATTTATTGTTAAAATTTGATTTGATTTGTTGAGTTTTTAAATTTGAAGTAAGATCGAAGATAGAAGAATCTTTATTTCAAAAATCAGATGATTTTTAAAGAAATTTGATTGTTTTTTATGGAGTTAGACTCGATTTTTGGCATTTCTACTCGATTTTTGCCCAAAAATATTTCTCGAGTTACAGACTCAAAATTTGATACCCAGTTTTTGAGTGCTAAGTACCTTGATTTTTAGAGAAATAACATAGTTCTTGAGTATTTAACATTTAGAGTTTCATTTTCTAAGGGTTGAAAAGATTTTCTAAGGAGTTTAGAGAGGAAAAACTTAAAAAAAAAAAAGTAAGGAACAAGCTTCAAATTGAAAAGCTAGTAATTTAAATTGAATTTTGTAATCATCAAGAGTTTATTTCTTCACTCTTCTTATTTTCAATTTTATCTATATTTTAATATGTTAAATTCTTATTTTATTTCCATGAAGTTTATGATTTTTATTTCAATTATGAGTGATTAATTTCTTGATTATATAATTTAGATGTAGCTAATTGAATAATTTTATAATTTTAACTATGATTGATTGATTATCATCTTCTTATTTAAATGGATTAATTTATTGATTTAGGAATATTATTGTTTAATAATTGGCCACTATTAAACAATATCTAAGATGATGTATGATGGATTCACAGAGCAAGTATGTTATTAGTTCATTGGATCAATAATCTAAATAATCATATTACTAAGAGATTAGAATACACTTAAGAAAATTAAAAATTGCTAAAGTACTTAATGAACTTGCATTAACGTAATAATCACGAGAGTAAATATGAAAATAATATAGATGTTTGTGTAATTACTTGAGAGAAAATTACATATATTTTAGAGTAATTAATTCATTATCTATAAAGTTTGGATAATCAATCATGAGTTATAAATCATAAAAGTTCAATTCACAAAATCTAAATTCTAAACTTGTTTTATCTTTGCAAACCTTAGAAATTTTTAGTTCATGAAATTTTAATTTTAAAATATTGCTTAGTTTTAATTCCAAAATCAATTTATAATTTTATCTAAATAATAGAGAAAATACTAATTTTGATATTTGATATCACCACCTCGTGAGAATGATTCTTTTCTCATCACTATAACTTTTATCAACGATTTATATACTTATAAAAAATTCACAACAATAATAACTAATTAAGTAATAGCAACTAATTAAAATTATTAAATAATAACTAATTAACTAACCATAACTAATAAACTGTAAGTATTAACCACTAATTTACTAAGTTAACATATAAGTTTTCGTTATTCAATATAGAAAATAAATCCACTTGCAAGAATTATAACTAATTATGAATAATCATTATAACTAATTCTTGACTCTTAAAAATATGATAAAGAATATTAATATATAATAATTGTAAATTTATATTTAAGAAAGAAAATTTTAAAATATAAATTTACAAATAAACCAACTGATATAATCCTCAAATACAATACTTTGAAACCCCACTTTAAGTATATGAAATTGGTTCAATTAATTGCACATGGTGAATTCCTTGTTAGGTTTTATAGTTCACAAAAGAACCAAAAGAGAAACAATTCTTCACGTCAATTTGAAATAAGCAATTTGTATTCTAAGTTGTTGCGAAGTAAATTAGCCAATGGACTGAAATAATACTGGAAAAGCTTAATAAAATGACCCTAATTGGACTTAGCTAATTAATGAAAGTTCAACACATAAACATAAATAAAATGATATTAATTAATTAATAATAGTTCAACCACTTGTGAAGTCTCACCCAAATATCGCCCGATCTATTAGGAATCAAAATATTCATTTGGATTCAATCTCATAATTAAAGTGGTTATCGTTTTTGAAAAATGACTTTTAATTTTGAAAATAATTTTAGGAGTCAACCATTTTAATTTATTTTTACTTAGTAAAATAAAAAAAATATATTTTAGACTCTAATTGAGATTATCCCAAAGAAAAATGCACTAGTCTTTTGAAAATAAAAAAGATTCGGAAATTATGCTTTTGATTTATTTTGAAAATTATATTTTGATTTATTAATATTATAATAGCTTAAAAAAAATGATTTCATAAACAAATAAATTATGAAATGATATTTAAAGAATCAAATGATAATTTATAAAGAAGAATAATAAATATAAAGATGCATTGTAAATATTGCATAAAATTAAAGGCAACAATAGAAAATTATAACTAAATCAAAGATAGGGAATACTTCCTCTAGTCCTTATAGGTACTAAGAAAGTCAAATATTTCCGAAAATAAGAAGGTGATAAAGAAGTTAATTTGGACTTTCTACTTCAACCAAATGTAATTGCGTATCCTTTCGAATGAGAATCAAAATTCACGTAATTTTTTGCATTTTTTAAATAGAGAGTTTGTTGTCTTTATTTTTGATTTTCCATGTTTTGAGGATTCAATAATTTTTTAAGAAGAAAGAGATGAAGAATACGTTAACTAAAATTAAAAAAGAGTTAGATATTTTACCTTACCTCTTCTTGATTTTGGTATACAAGAAGGATGAAATAGTTTATGGGGTCGCAGTTCTACTTTTCGCAATGTTGTATAAAATTATATCCAAAATCTTCAAGTCAAGTTGGATCAAAGAGAACCAACCTGGTTGCCTTATAAAGGAAATAGAAAAAGTAAATTTAAAACCTAATTTAATCCAAGGAAGATTATAAACAAACTAAAATCAAGAAGAAATTATTCTTAGGCTAAATATAAAATAAAAATAGAGAGAATAATAGAAGGATGAAAGGAAAACTGTCAACTAACATCCAAGCAGTGAGTTAGAATGCGGTGGAAAGGCTTCTATTTATAGGAAAAAAAAGTGGAGAAATAAGTTATGAACTTTCAATATAGGATTTTGAAGTATTCCTTTTATAATTGGGGTTTGGAGTGTCAGAACATGCCAAATTATGATGTGGAAATGGGAAAAAAAATAGAACAGGGAAACACAAGTTTTGGAATGTGTAAAATTATGTATTCATAGTTTGCATATCATTATGGTTGCTTTTCTTAAAAAGTAATCATAATGATAGTGAATACAAGTCATCACCGTCCGATCGAACGAAAGATCCTAAGGTTGTTAATTCTATGTCTAATCTAGAAGGAGGACTAACTCTGTGTTAGGTTGATGTTGATGCTTTGCTAGTACTAAGGTTATTCTAAAAGGGTCTAATAAGTCTTTGGTCTATTTGGGTTAAGACTATGAGTCTAATATGAAGTATATTCTAAGTATAGTCTAGGCATATAAAAAGTGTGAATGTATTTATGAACCAGACATTTTGAACAAGTGAAAGGTTGGCTTAAATTGCTACTGTATTAAGGCAGTAATTTTCTGAGAGGTATCAGAGATGAATTTAGTTTCAGTTCTGCCAAGGAACTTGGGCTTCAATGATAGACTCTATGGTATGAATCCTTTGAGAGGTTTTGAGAGATTGTTTATGGATTTGCCAAGGAGCTTAGGCTTTAAGGATAGTAAATTGAACCTTTTACGAGATTTTAGGAGATAGATTTATGAATTTGTCAAGGAACTTGGGCTTCAAGAATAGTAGGCTGAACCTTTTAAGAGGCTTTGAGTAGATTGATTTATATATTTGTCATAGCATGATCTATGGAGAAGATAAATAGAGTTGTCTCGTTGTCTTGATATTGAAAAGACTTTTGGGCTGATGTTTTGTCAATTGAAATTAGTGGAATTGATATGGAGGTCAAAGGATGAGTTTTTTGGAATGGGAAAAAAGCTATTTGATTTAATGAATTGAACATTTGACACGAAAAAAAAAATTGATTTGGAGAACATGTCCCTAATAAAGGATAAGAGCTACTTAACTACTTTAGCCAAAAGGTATGATGGATTAACAAAAGACAACTTTGAGAGATGTAAATGAAAAACGATGATGACTTTGGAGGATATGCCTCTGATGAGGAACACAGGTTTACTTAATTGCTTTAGTTAAAAGATGTGATGATAACTTGAGAGATAAAGGATGATGAATTTGAAGGACATACCCCTAATAAAGGATAAGGGTAATTTAGCCATTTTAGCTAAAAGATATGATGAATTGACATATCGACTCAAAAAATTTCTAGATTCTTTATTTTGATGATGATTGATTGGCACAAATAAAGAAAGGATATGAATGATTGACCCAAAAGATGACTCTGAGGAAGGGAAGAGTTGTTTAGCTGTTATATGTAAAAAAGAGTGATAGCTTGAAAAGTATGCATTTCAAGAATAATAATTTTGAAATGGATCCAAAATAGGAAGTTTTATTTTTTATTTTTTCTTTCTTTCTTATTCTTTTCTTATTTATTATTTATTTTAGCTTTAATTTTTGCACAAGCCATCATTCATGTTTTTCAACTCGACAAGCTTACTCTAATTTTTGTTTAAGCTACCCTTTCAAATTTTCAATTTAGTAAGCTTTTTTTTTTTAACAATGACATTGAATCAATGAAATTTGGCTTTTGAATAAGAAAATTCATTCTACCATGATTTCAATCATGCTTTCTTAACTTTATGCTCTATTCTTGCCTATACCAACCCTCAAAATTTTGGTATAGGGAGAATCTTCTTAAGAATATTTGGATCATCTTGAAATTGTTGCCCTATGTTGTGAAGTTTGATTACCCAAAGTACAATGGGTAAGTGCACCGGATCACTTTTTGTGTTGACTACCCCATCGATTGGAAGTTGATGAAGAGATCATGGATGATGTTCTTACAAGGAACCCATCATTTTATCATCTTTTGATTGCTTCTTAGATTGTTTCTTTGGTTAGGAGTTGATGAAGAGATGATGAGTGATAGAACTCATCATTTGATTGTCTTTTAATAATTGCCTTGATACTAATCAGTCGGGAGCTAATGAAGCAGCGGATAAGGCCTTTACTATAACACTTCAGAGGATTCAAGTTTTGATCCTTTCTAATCATGGATAATTTTAGGAGAAATATAAATGGTTTTCAAAATTCATTATTTTTTATTTTTTTTTTATTTCATTCTTTTTTTTATAGCTCGTCCATTTTTATTTAAGAAAGATCAAAGAGAAGTGCATAGAATTTGTAAAAAGAAAATATAAATATTTTTTTTATAAAGGAACATTTAACATTTTGTGAGGTCTCGCCCAAGCACTCCATCCGCGGATCCAATGGATCGAGAATGCTCTTATTTTTCGGGATGATTTCTCACGGAGGAGGCGGCCTTAGCGCCTTTTGAAAATGATTTTGACATTTTGAAGTCGCCACCTTAAGTTATTTTTGTTGGGAAAATTTAAGGTAAAAACCCATTTTTGACTCCAATTTTATCCCAAAGGAAATATAAGTGCACTAGTCTTTGAAACCAAAGAGGATTCAGGGACTAGGTTTTCGGTTGAATTTGACTTCTAATTTTAACCTTGTTTTACAACATTTTCATGAGCAGTTTAATAGGATGAGATATATAGATGCATGAGCAAGTAAGTGAATGGATGAAAGAAATAAAATAAAGCAAGTAAAACAGTTAAGAGAGCGACAATTAAATTATTACAATTCAAAGATCCCAAACTAGGAGATATCAACTCTAGCCCTTATGGGTTCTAGGTCCAAATAATACATTCAATAAAGCAATTAATAGAAAAGAGATCGCTTTTAACATTTTTGGGTTTGAAGCTCTTAGATAGCTTGCCTACGTATCCCGTTGAATGAGAATCAAAACCCATGCAGTTCTCCCTTCTTGCGAATGAGGGTTGATTTATGCCCAACTTATCATGTTTTGGACTCTTTATTTTGATGCTCTACCAAAATAAAGGAGATTTGCCTATTTTGATGCTTTATCAGAAATAGGAAAAGATAGGAGACGATACCTGTTCCCTTGCTCTTTGGGAAGGCGGTGGTCTGATTGCTAGCCCGAATCGGAGTTCCACCTTGGCTAGATTGAAGCACTAGAAGGAGGTTGGATTGGCGGTGGTCTGATTGCCTTTTACCTGGATCGCTCTTTGGGAGGCGACGGTCGGATTGCATGCCTGGATCGAAATTTCACCTTGGATTGGTGGTTGGATTGATGGTCGGATTGCCTTTTACCTGAAAATTCGCTCTTTGGGAGGCGGCGGTCAGATTGCACACTCGGATCAAAAATTTACCTTGGATTGGTGGTTGGATTGCTTGCCCGGATCAGAGCTCCACTGGGGATTGGTTGAGGCTCGGCAAGACGGTCTGATTGTCTTTTATCTTATAATTTAAAACAAGCAAATCAATAGAGTGATTTTGTTAGAAATAATTTTGAGGCTCCACATGCCCCGGATTTGGTCCTTCTTTAGATCAAAGAGAACTAAAGAAAATTGGCTCCACATGCCCTAAATAATTATTCTTTAAACTCAAAGAGAGTTAAAGAAATAAGAAGAAATAGGTATATGAGGGAGAATAGATGAAATCTAAGAAGGAAAATTCGACTTCTAGGGATTTCAGGGTGTCAAATTATGAAGGAAGGGGTCTATATTTATAGGCAAGGGGGATGCCACTAGAGAGGAGCGGCGGTACGGCCCAAGAAGGAGGGCGGCAACACAAAAGGTGGCCGACAGTACCGCCGGAGGGGGGTGGCGGTACCGCCGACATCCTCCCTTGAGGGTGGCAGATCAGGTCCAACTTTGCTCCGTCGCGTTTCTGAGTCCGTCCTAGTGCGAGTTTGGTTCCGGTGAGTGCCGGTCATCTAGGCACGAGTCCAAGGGATGCAGAAAATGAGTGTTCACACATTTCATGACAAAGAAAAAGACTAATATGGTAAAAAAAATGGAAAAGAAGACAAGATGACAAACACAGACTTCAGACTTGGACTCAAACTTGGACTTAATCTCAGACAAGTTAGATGACCATCCTAAAATATATAGGCTATGGTATTACTTGCAAGTACAAGAGGTAGTTGTAGAGTTAATAATAAGGACATCTAAGATCGTTCTCTACCTTGGAAGGTTTAGTTGGGGTAAATACAATTTAAATTTGTCACATTAAAATAATTAAAATGAAAAGAAAAATAAAATCCTAAATACTCTAATCAAGACTTTGTGATTTATTGCCAAAAAAAATTAAAGAACAACTAAAGAAAAGGGCCAAAGAAGTGAGTGACCTGAGGGGGAGAGAGAGAAAGAGTGAGTGAGCAAAGTGAGTAAGTGCCTAATTGAGAGAATTTAAAGAAAAGAAAATAAAAAAGAAAAAAAATAGCACAAGAAACAAATAGCAAATTTAGTATTTTAGAATGATATGAATAAATGGAGTCTAGGGTTATTAACTTCCCTAATTAGGTTTAGCATACAATAGATTTATATCTCATAACCAATAATTTAATCTAAATTTTCAAATTAAATAAATTCCTAATTGGAAGCTACATCTTTGATTTACAATCATTAAAGAATTTATTAGTTTCTTTCTTTATTTAAATCAATACCTTATATTTTCTTGGATAAAAATCGGTATATAAATTGTTGTCAATCACTCATAATTTTAATTAAGTATAAACTAATAAATTGATTAAATTCAAGGTATCAAGATATAAATCCTAACATGTATTACCTAATTAGTTCCATTAAATCTCTTGGATAATATAAATTTAGTTCATGCTTGATTCAATAACCAAAAATGTATTAATCAATGTACTCATATTCATCATGATCAAACAAATATAATTAAATCAATTAGAAATTTAAGGGAAAAGGAATCTATTTCCATAGTAGACCGAATCTAAATTGAAACTTCTGATCACGATACTCTAATCCGTAATTGACTCAGACAAATAAACTAAATGTGAAAAATAATTACAATTGATTGTTGTAATTTTACAAAATGAAGAATGAGATTACCAGGTATGATCGCCTAGGATAATCCCAATTATAAAGAGAGAATATAATAAAAATGAAACCCAAAATTAAAATATTGTTCTTGTCTAAAAAGAAAAAGAAACACTATTGTTTAGAGTGGAGAAGATGATATGACAAAAAGATATCCTATAACGAAACTGCTAGCGTTTTTAGTGTTCTATGTAAATATTTACTTGGCAAGTAAACCTAATTCTCTTATTTGCTCCACCAATTCAGATTGTTTGTTGGAAAATTAAATTCCCAAAATCCTTCCTTATTACTTTCAAGATTAAATATATTTGAAATTTAAACTAGCAACCTCAAACTGCACCGTTTAGCTTTGTAAAAATTCTTAAATCTTTCAGGACTTCACAGGTGTGTTTGAAAAGCAGCACGAGTATATTGAATTGAAGCTAGATTTGCACGAGTGTGAAGGATCTAACATGGGGATGAAAGGCAAATGGGCTAGGTGGCTTTGAAGGGGCTGAACTGAACTACAAAGTCGTGAATGACAAACATAAACAAGCCCACATGGGCTTGTGGATCCACAAGGGAGTGTAGCCCTTAACAAGGGCGTGAAGCCCTTTTTAGGAGATTGTCACACCCCAACTCCAGTGGTGCAACGGTCCTAGGGTAAGGGTAGGCTTAAAGCCACCATAAACCCGTAGAACTCATAAATCATGAAAATCTCATCAACATCAAATAAATTGCAATAACATATCTTATCATACATCTATCATGTCCATACATAAAATCAAAATCAGTTATATCTTTCTTTTATCATTTCATATCTTTCTCTTGTTCCTTAATGATCAAAAGACACATCTCACATCACTGAGGAACAAGAGTACCTAAAAAGGTAACAATCATACATAAAAAATATTTTAGTATCCTCGAAAGACTAACTACGGAGCTCTAGAGTTCACTCCAATACATATTGTATCATTATACCATAAATAAATGTACAAAATATCTCAAAAGAATAATTACAATGAAGCTTCTTGGAGTAAATAAGTCAAGAAGCCCGATCTTCTCTATTAGCCCCCTCACGAGCTAAGATATCACCTGAAATCCATAGAAGAGGAGTGAGCCTTCAACTCAGTAAGATATGAACATTATCTAATAAGAACTGAATATTGAATCATGGTCATGAACAAATAATTATACATATAGGCATGAAAGAGGTCATAAGCTTTTACTTGAAAGAAATGCGATTCTCATAATAAATTAGCTATATCAAATCATGGTTTATATTTAGAACATAGAATGCCCACAAGGAATGGCATTATCAAATTTCATCTGGTAGAACTAATCATGTATCATAACATATATATCGGTAGCCTTGCTACCTCAACGTGCACACATGCTTGGCCAGGCATGCGCCTAGAGCTCCTGGCCCCCTCTAGGTGAAATACCGATAAAAACCCTATCGGTTGGGCTCCCAAAGTGCATAATAGACCAATGAATTTACTCTCATTGGGAAGAGCGTTCTATCCATGGGTCATGGGTTTCAATCTCATAGAAAGTATATTGGTTGCAAGACCATCAACTAATAACATCATTCAAATCGGTTTCACAAGCAAGGAATATATGCACTTGATCCAAGAATATTGATCAAGTCATTTACATTATTCAAGTATATAAATATACATGCTACAGGATAATTAATATAGGAATACTTTGGTCATTTTAATTTCCAAAGAAAAATAATTAAATAGAATGTTCATACTTACCTCTTACACAATTTCTCTTAAATTCCTCTTAGCAATCTGCCCACTTATAATTCCTCAATCAATTTCGAATTTCTTCTCCTAAGATATTCCTCAAATATACAAAAATTAGGGTTTCTCCAAACCAATAATATTCAACATGATTTCCTAATAATTAATTATCTTAGAGTCTCTATTCTTAATTTTCAATAACAATTTCATTAATCTCTTTAAAGAAAACTGCATTAAATTGGCATTAAATTTTCGGAGTTACTGTTCATGGCAGTTTCACCCAACAGATTTCTCCCATATTAATTACCATTAATAGCTTTAGATCACTAGCAATAAATTTTGGATACCAGTATTAATTATCCTAACCCACAGACTTAAGTAAATCCAAAGAAAATAACTTACGAAGAAAATTTACCTTATTACCTTCAAACTGGGATTTCTGCAAATACTGCTCAAATCTTGATGATTCTGCCTTAATATAGACTAATCTAGAAGTTTATTACATTAATCTGAGTATTAATGCCTTATAATATAAAATGGAATAAATCTGAGAAAAAGATTGAATTTAACAGAAGAAGAAGAAGAGAAAAATCGTGAAAAATAACTGCTGAGGGTGCTGGGGTTAAATAGGCTACTGCCCTTGAAACACGCTAACCAGCTCGCTAAACTGCCTCGGCCAAGCTTCCTCGCCTAAGCCAGCTCGTCGTTCCCACTTTGTATTCCCAGCTCGCACTTCCAGCTCGCCAAACTTGATTCGGCAATGCTACCTTGCACATGTTGCCTCGCCAAACTCTCATCGCAACTCTTCCTCGCATATGCCACCTCGGCAATGCTTCTTCGCCTCTTTGCCTCTTCGCTTCTTCGCTTCTTTGCTACTTTGCGAACTGCCACTTCGCTCATTTCCTCTTCGCATAATGTCACCTCGCCTTATCCTTTTCGCCAAAGCTTTTAGCCAAAGCTCTTCGCCAAAGCTATTCGCCTTAGCTCTTCGCCAAATCCTTTTTGCGAATTGCCACTTCGGCAAACTCACCTCGCCACTTCACCATTACGTCACTTCGCGTTACCAATTTGCAAAATGCCTCCTCGCATTTTGCTGCTCGCCACAACCAAAATTCCTCTAAGTTAAATTCCTGCCTGAATATCCCACACTTAACCAGCTCGCAAATGAGCTACAATTATCCAAACTTACTAACTCTTCTTATCACTTAAAATTAACATACAGGAGCACAACATATCAAAATTTCAGATCAAAAGAATCAACACATAGACCATGGTGACTCTCCAAAAGTCACCCAGACTTGTTGCTTTAGAGTCTAACCGAACAACCCTGATACAGATCACTCTCTACTGAGATATTCTTATCCAACAATTCTGAAATTTTACAATCATCGTCTCAACATAAAAGGAACATTTTTTATGTTCACAACTTCAGCTAATTCTACCTCAGTCACTCCCAGTAATTCCAAACAGATACTGCATCCCTCCAGAAGCTCTCAACCAAACCAGCCTTGCTCAAATAGACACAACTCATCACACACACAGAATTTTTCCAAACCAATTTATAGAATTATATTAAGACATAAATTAACAACTTTTATGTTTTACACTTTGCCAAATTATGTCTTTAAGAACATGAAATGATCATCAAAAAATCCTGCAGCATCAATAAATCAAAAATTCCTGAAATTCTCAACATTCTCATTTGAAATTTAATAAATCCTCCAAACATACAAAAATCAATAAAAACACTACAAAATGGAAGATATTACATTCTTTCCCCCTTATATAAATTCATCCTCGAATTTATAATAGGCTGCCTCAAATCTGAAATAAATGGGGATATTTTGCTTGCATGCTTTGCTCACTCTCCCAAGTGCATTCTTCCATAACTTGGTTTCTCCACAAAACCTTAACCATGGGTATCTCCTTGTTCCTTAGCCTCTTAACCATGCGATCTACAATTGCAATTGGGATCTCTTCATAAGACAAATCCGATTGGATATCCACTTCCGGCACTTGTAATACATGAGAAGGATCGGTTACATACTTCCGAAGCATCGACACATGGAACACTGGATGCACCTTATCCATGCTATGAGGCAAAGCCAATCTATAGAAAACTTCTCCAACCTTGCTCAAAATCTCAAAAGGTCCAATAAATCTAGGAGACAGCTTACCTTTCTTGCCAAACCGTAAAACTCCCTTCATTGGAGAAATCTTTAGAAATACAAGATCTCCAATGGAAAACTGAAGATTCTTTCTCTTTGGATCAACTTAGCTCTTTTGTCTACTGAATGCTGTCTTCAATCTTTCTTGAATCAATAGAACATTCTCAGAAGTATATAACAGATCCTTCTCATATATTGCAAGTGCCCGAAGTGGATATCCAATCAGATTTATCCTATGAAAAGATCCCAACTATAATTGTAGATCGAATGGTTAAGAAGCTAATGAATAAGAAGA